>PVIJ01006025.1:0-84288 GCA_004024925.1 Scalopus aquaticus
CACTTATAACAGGACTATAGGGAGGCCGGGTGGGAGAGAGACAATCAGTGTGGGGGGGGTAGGGAGGCGGAGGGAGGAAAGGAAAAGGGCACAAAATGGAATAGAAAAGAACACAAGGGACCATGAAGATGGATCACGGGTGAATTGGTGGTGGGCTACCCAAGGGGAATACAAAATGTAAAAGACATAAATAACAATAAAAATATATATTTATAAAAAAAAGAATACTTTGTCCAGCAAAATTATCATTCAAATATGAAGATGAAATAAAAGCTTTCCCACACAAACATAAAAAAAAATAGTTACCACCACCAAACCTACCCTACAAGAAATGCTGAGATGAATTCTTCTAGAAGGCAAAAAAACCCCACAATGTCTTGAGCAAAGTAACAACATGAACACAAAAAATCAGAAGTATGAATGAGAATTTTATAAGTCAATAGTAAAGCTCTAAAGGGGAGGAAGAAGAGAGCAGAATCTGTACAGTTAAGTGATACTTAAATCAATACCTGCTCATAAAGGACTTTTTAGAGAGCAATTTTATTATAACCTTTGTGGTAACCACTAAGCAAAAATCTAGAATGGAAGCACACAGAGAAAGAAATGAAGAAATTGAGAGAACCACCATGGAAAGTCATCCACATGAAAGAGCAGAATAAATAAAATGGAAAAGAAATAATAAAGAGAGGAAAGAATCAAAAAACAAAAACACATTGCAGTAAATAAATTACATACATCAATAATCATCCTAAATGTGAATGGTTTGTAATTACCAACTAAAATACCAATTAAAAGGCACTGAATGACAAACTGAGTTAAAAAGTTTCAGCCATCTACACTTTTGCTTATGAGAAACTCATTTAAAACCTTAAGACAAACTTAAGTGAAAGGTTGGAGCAAAAAACATCAATCCAATAACTCAGAGAAAAGCAGAAAATGCTGTTCTCATACCTGATAAACAAGCCTTTTAGTCAAAACAGGTAAGCAAGTACAAAGATGGGTATTCTATCATGATCAAGGGGAATCCATCAAGAAGATACAACTGTCATTAATAGTTAGGCACCTAACACAGGGGTACCTACTTATATAAAGCAACTATTAATGAACCTAAAACAACATACAGACAAAAACACAATTATTGTCAGAGACCTCAAGACATTATTCACACAGAGATGATCCAGACAGAAAGTTAACAAGGAAATAAAGGCCTTAAATGAAATATTAGACATGACAGACTTAACAGATATCTACAGTTTTCCATCCCAAAATAAATGAATATACATTGTTCTCAAGTGAAGATGTAACATTCTCAAGAGCAAATCACATGTCTCAAAAACAAAACAAAACCAAAAAAAAGGAAAATATACTAACCATCTTCTTAGGTTACAGAGGTAAAAAAACAGAAATTAATCACATAAAGAATCCCAGAATAAGCCAAAACATGTCGAAGACTAAACAAAATGCTATTGAATAATTCCTAGGTCAATGAAGAAATCAAAAGAGAAATTAAAAATTATTTGAAAACCAAAAAAAAATGGAGAGATCCTATGGGATGCTCTAAAAGTGGCAGTACAAGGGAAACACACAGTAATAAATCCCCACATTTAAAAACAAAAACAAGAAAAATCTCTAGCAGTCTAACTCTACAATTAGAAGAACAAACGAACCCAAAAATAAGTAGAAGGAAGGAAATATTAAAAGAGCAGAAATATATGAAGCAGAAAACAAAGACAGTTCAAAAGATCAGTGAAACTAAGAGGTGGTTCTTCAAATAAATAAACAAACAAACAAAAGTGACAAACCCTGAGCTAAGCTCGCTAAGAGAGAAAACCCAAATTAAAAGGCTCAGAATAAAAGGGGCAAAATTACAATAGATGTTGCAGAAATACAAAGGATCACAAGAACCTACTGTGACCAACTCTATTCAAACAAATCCGACAATGTAGAAGAAATGGGGGAGGGGGGTTGTTTCATTGAACCTTCCAAGACTGAACCAGGACGAAATAGACACTTAAACAGTCCAAAAAGTGCAGAATTTGAAATAGTAGTAAGAAGTCTCCCTAAGAACAAAAGCCCAAAATATAGTGGCTTCTTTAGTGAACCCTACCAAACCTTCAAAGAGGATACCTATCCTACTCAAACTCTTAAAAAAAAATTGAGGAAGTTGGAAAGCTCTCTGACACATTCTTATGAGGTCAACATTATCCTGATCCCAAAACCAAACAATGACAGCTCACAAAAAGAAAACTACAGGCCACTATCGCAAATAAACATAGATGTAAAAATGTCTTAGTAAAATGAATCCACCAATATATTAAGAGATTCAACATGATCAAGTAGTTGCATTCCAAGAATACATGGTTGGCTTTTTATACAAGTCAATCAAATCAAAGAAAGTAACATAGAAAATCTGATGATCATTTCATTAGACGCTGAAAAAGCATTCAACAAGATTCAATACCAATTTATGATAAAAACTATTAACAAAATAAGAATAAACAGAACTTATCTCAACATAATAAAAACCATACACAACAAACCCAGTGAACATCATACTCAATGGTGGAAAACTAAATGCATTTCCACTAAGATCAGGAACAAGACAAGGACAACCATTTTCAGGACTACTGTTCAACCTGGTATTAGAAGTCCTAGCCAGAGGAACTAGGTAAGAAAGAGATATAAAAGGAATCCAAATTGGAAAAGAAAAAGTGAAACTATCCCTACTCACAGATGACATAATAATATACATAGAAAATCCAAAACACTCTACCAAAAAACTAGAAATAATATAGTAAAGTGGCTGGATACAAAATCAATACACAAAAATCATTTGCATTTTACAATCACACCATAAAGAATGAAATACCTTTGAGTAAACCTAACAAACGGGGTGAAGGACCTATATATATGAAAGCTATAAGACTATGTTAAAGAAAATAAAAGGCACAAAGTAATGGAAAGATAGCCCATGCTCATGGATTGGAAGAAAAAATATAGTTAAAATTACCATACTACTCAAAGCAATTTACAGGCTCAATAGAATATCCATCAACTACATGCCAAAAAATGAAACCAGATCCACACTTAACTCCACACATATACAGAAATTAATCCAAAATTAAAGATGTGGATATATGACCTGAAACTATAAAATACTAAAAAAAAAAAATACATAGGGGATATACTACCAGACATCAACCACAAAAATATATTTGGGGACACATACCAACATCAAGGGAAATGACAGCAAAAGCAAACAAGTGAAACTACATTAAACTAAAGAGCTTTTGTACCTCAAAAGAAACCATCATGAAAACAAAAAGGCAACCTACAGATGGGGGAAAAAATACTTGCAGATCACATATCTGACACAGTTAATTTTCAAAATACATAAAATACTTACAATTCAACAGGAAAAAAAAAACTCAATCAAGAAATGGGTAAAATACCTAAACACACACTTTTCCAAAAAAGACATTCAGATAGCCAAAAGGCACATGAAAAATTCCTCAACATAACGTATTATAAGGCAAATACAAATCAAAACCACAGTACTACCTCACCCCTGTGAGAGTAGTCTACATCGAAAAGAATGGAAGCAGCAAATATTGGCAAGGATGTAGAAAAATATTAATACTCGGCCACTATTGGTGGGAATGTGATATGGTGCAGCCTCTACAGAAACTGGTATGGAGATACCTTAAACAATAAATGGAAATTCCATATGATCCAGGTATAGTCTATCTCAGTATTTGTCCAGATATGAAAATTCTAATATCGGGGCCTCCCTGATGGCGCAGCAGTTAAGTGCTGCGCTGTGGAGCTGTCGGCAGCAGCGATGCGAGTTTGATGCCCAGCTGGGGAGATTCCCACATGGCGTGGCAGACCTCTCCTGCCTTGCCCGCTGCTCCCCTCAGCAGTGTATTTCTGATCTGCCTGTTCTGCTCCCCACTCTGTCTCTGGTGAAGCCTCTCACCACTCCACACCTCTAGCCTGTACCCCAGCTGTATGTATAAATAAATAAATCTTTTTAAAAAAAAAAAAAAGAAAATTCTAATATCGAAAGACTTACATACTTTTATGTTCACAGCAGCACTATCCACAATCATCAAATCACGAAACCAATCTAAGTGCCTAATGACAGATGACTGGAAAAAGAAATTGTGAAATATATACTCAATGGAATATTACTTGGCTATCAAAAAGATGGAACAGTGCCTTTTGAGACAAAATAAATGGATCTTGAGGTGATTATGTTGAGTGAATTAAGTCAGAAAGTGAAGGGTATCAGCTGGTTTCACTTATCTGTGAAATATAACCAAAACATATACTAGTAAAGCAGAGCAAAAACAAACTTTAGTATTTGTGAAAAATACACTGCTCACCTGAAAGAACAAGGGGGAGAGAGGAGGAGATACAAGGGGATAAGGCATTGTCATGGGAGGAATAGAGGAGGGTGAGTGAAACATGTGCCCATAAGGAGGTGTAAAAAATATAACTACAATGTTACATAGATACATAAATGGCTGACAAATTAATTTTAAGAAGAACAAACAAAATTGCAACCATGGAAAAAAGTCTTACTTAAAAAAAAAGGAAACTGAAAATATTCTGAATGAGATGGATCTCTGGGGTCAAACAATATATTATGAAACATGTGGTAATGTTTTATTACTGACTCCATTTTAATATTTTGACTGACTTGATTTTGAGAATTTAAATTTGCCTGCTGCTGTTTATAATTTACCATGTAAATTTATTTAAAGCTGCACAGTTTTTACAAGTCTTACCTTATACTTACATCTTTATATCTTTTAAAGCATATTTATATAATTTCATTTGATAAAGTAGTGTTATGAGTTACAAATAGTTGATGTTATTCTCACCATTTTACAGATTAGAAAAATGAGATGGAATGTTATAAGTAACTGGTTTATGGTTATGCAACAAATTCATATCAGAAGTTTATAATACCACATTTCCCTTGATACTATGGATGGTTTCTGCATTTTAACTTGATGATGTTTTGTGATGGGTTACTTATTACATGAGGACACGTATCTAAATGAAAATGTATGCAATTCTCATTGAATCAATGACCATGTTTTAAAAAAAAAATTGTTAATTATCAAGAGTGGTTTTGTGGACAGCATTAGAAGTATTTGTTAAAACTTGTACATAAACTTTTATAAACTGTTAATTTCAAAGTCTGTAAAGTTGAATAATAAAGTCATTAATTTTCTGATTCATGTTTACACAAGCAAATTTTTATGAATTATAGTAGAAACTTTATTATGCATCCCAATTTATTCGGACTATGCATTCTAATTCACTAAGAATAATTTAAGTTATTTCTATGTACACTTAGAAAACTACTAAGAACTAGGATTCTAAACTAGTTAATATAAGGCAAGATTGCTCTTGCCCTACTTTTCTCCTTCTGAAACACACTTACTCACACATTTTATGTGTAGGAATTTCTTTCTGTCTGTATATAACTTTTAAATAGGAAAACATAGTTATCTTTGCATATTGTTAAACTTTGAATCATGCTTTGCTATCATTTCCTGTTTTCTCCAAATTGTTGTTTCTTCTAGCTAATGCTGTATTTTCATGCTTTCTTTTTTCTGCTGTTTTCATGAGTGAGACATTAATAATGTCTTTCGTTTCCTATCTTGGTCAATGGCTCCAGGAAGTTCCATTAAACAGAAAGCTTGAAGTTAAGTTCATAGTAACTCCTTAGTAGAATTCTACAGTGACTGGAATGGTTTATGAGTAAATATATGAACAGATTTCAAAAGATTTGAGGAGATAGGATTTGAAGAGAGTAAGAATGGAAAACTCTATCCCTCCTACACCCCTGCTTTTACATCCACTCTGTCCCTCCTCCCACACATATAACACTGTATCAGAAGGAGGAAAAGTTTATGTTGAAAACCTCTTTTATTGGTAAATGGACTAGTATATATGGAATAGCATAGTTGAGTAAATTGTGGCACTGAACTGGAATTTCTTCAGTGGAAGAGTTTATGTTCTTGAACTGAAAAACAGCTTAAATTTTCTGGTAGCTAGAATAAAACTGCAGAGAGGATTATGTAAAATGTAGCATGTGTAAATAGTTTTTGGAGCAGAGTTTCACTTGAAATGTAGCAACACAGCTGACTAGTATCTACTGTTAACAGACAGACTCTAACAAAGGCTGCACTTTCTCACATTATAAGGGGTTTCTTAAGTTGTTGTATTGGTCAGGCCATTGCATCTAGCTTTAGTTGAATAACTGCCATATACTAAGCATTTTTCTGCCTTTAGCTCTTACACCTGTTTGATTTTGCCCATTCTTACAGGTAAAGAATCTGACAGCACATCTAGGACAATATTCAACTGTCTCTACCAGCTGCTTTTAGCCAGTGCCTATTTTGATTATTTGAAAATGAGGATACAAAGAAATTTCCAGATAGAAGAAAAGACATTTAAGATAAAAAAAAAAAAGTGATGAAAATACTTGAGAAAATGTATTGAAGAATCGATAACAGAAAATAAAATGACCTTCCAGAAGGTTTCCATAACTAGAATTCTGGCCATGAATTCATCTGCTAGACTGCACCTCAGAAGTTAAATGGCTTGATGGCTTCCTGAACATCAACTACATCTTCCTGTCAGGATTCCAAGGACTTCTATGAAGACAATAGGCAGCCTGCAGCTGAATCCTCCTTGATGACCTATCATGATAGATTTACTTACTTTTGGTTCAGATTGCCCTAGATTGAAAAAGTATTCAATTTCCAACTTCAATACTATGACAAAGATTTTTTTCAAGGAATTGAAGGGGTTGTGTGTGTATTCCATTTATTCCGATTATGCTGAGCAAAATAATCAAACTACTGTGACCCAAACAAAATATCAGAACTTTATTTTTCAATAATTCTTTAACTTCCTTATTTTCTAAAAAGTTTGTTCCTATTATAAATTCATTTGTTTACTGCCTATATATCAAAATATTTATGCTCTCTCAGTTTCTTCATCTGTCAAGTGTGTTGCTGTGAAGACTGAAAGTTAATACAAATAAAGCACATAGAACTGTGCTTGGCATATGGTAGGTGCTGTGTACATAAGAACTAGTTTTTGTTTTAATATTATTGTCATCGTCATTATCATTAGTGAACCTGTATGAACTGAGCTCTTAATTCAGTGCAGCCCTTAGAAGTAAACATATAGAAATAAAAAATTTCCCACGTGGTTCTTAAAAGTCAAGCAAAATTACCAGGCACCATTTCTACATGGATAATGTTGAAGTTTAGCAGCTAACAAGGAAAAAATGTTCCAATTGTGACTGTTTTGCTCTTCTCTTTTCACCTGAAAAATCTACCTTGTACAGTTATTGCTTGTTTCCCATTGTCATCATGCTACTGCCTAGTCAAAATTTCTCCACAATCTAGCCAACAAAGTTCAGACATACATCTAATTCACAAAAATTCAGTTATTAACTGCAGGTCAGAGGAGCTATAGATATAGATACAGATACAGATATACACACATATATACATATACATACATTTTGTGTGTATACATATACATACATATGTACATACACATATACATATATATATAAATATATGACTAAAGCATGGCCTTGTCATTGTAGAGTTCATGAACTAACTGGGCAGACAGGTACATATACAGATAACTACAAAAACAAAGTACAGAGTGCAACAATGGAGGTGCATACAGGTGTCATGGAACAGAAGTAAGAGACACCAAAGTTCACCTTGGAAGGTGAAATAGGGCTTTCAGGAGGAAAAGATGCCAAGGCTGAAGAGATTCAAGTAGGAATGTCCATGTTTTCTCTGGCATCCAAGGGCTTCTTTAAATGGTCCTCTTACCCTTCCAACTATAGTTCCCATTACTCCCAACACCCCACCTCCCCAGTCCTCCTGAACCAGTCCCCTATTTCCTTGAAAAATTTACCTTTGACATTATCTCTAATCCCTCTTCCCACATGGCATTCTCTATACGACACCCTCTGTCTGGGAAAAACTAAATCTGTCTTTATGGTTGGTAAAGAAGGTGTGGTCTCATCTGCTACATGAAACTGGTCCTACTTTGATGCTGTCATATATCTTCCTATTACACATGAAAACATATTAACAAGGCACATTCAGATAGATGCTAACACTATTTTTCCACATTTTATAATTGCTTACTGTGTTTTTACCATTCTGATACAACTCTAAGTACCAAAAAAATAGTTCACAAATTTATTTGTTTTACACCTGGCAAAGCATCATTCAAAGCAAAATATTAGCAGTCAAAAACACTTTCTGAATTAAATTATCTCATTAATGCCTTCTCTGGTTTATCTGGTGTGCAATAAATTCATTTTATGAAATTCAAATAACCAGAGGACTGAACATTCTTATTTCTGTCAGTTAATTTACTAACTGAAACTCAGTAATACTATAAGAGAAATAGACTAGCTTGGTAAAATTTGTGAATGTGAAGAAAACATGAACCATGGAATAAATTACCCATTTGGCTTATAAGCAGCCTGTGAATAAGGTTCTTGTACTTAGCAGTAAGAAAGCAGTGTATTGTTGAGGGGGATGTATTTAGGATACAGTACAAATTTGAAAATAAAATGAGTATAATTGAATGGCCTATTTTGTAAGGAAGTATAACCAGTCAGTAAGAGAAGAGGATTACATACAAATGTGATACACAACACACACACATACACACACACACACACGCACGAGTGTGAATAAGATAACAAAAACAATCTTTGTTGTAAAATATTTTTTCATACTGCTAATGTTAAGTGTTTTCAAATTCATCACATTATTACTGAAACCATGCAAACCTGGGGGATGTCACGGTTTGTGGTCCTCACCCAGGCACTTACACTTGCAAGACACGAATCAAACACAGGTGCAAAAGTGACAGGATTTATTTACAAAGGAGAAATTGGGAGAGATTAAAAAGAGAAGAGTTTCTTAGGTCACAAATGGCCCTCTGCCCTAGCCCAGCTAGTGTCCACAGTGTCAAGTTGTTCATGAAAGATGGCGTTGTCCCTTCAGTGAAAGCCTAGAGACGGTACACCAATAAGGGGTGGACCGGGACCCAATTCACAGTGGCAGCTGGATGTGATCACAGGTGGTGCCAATGAGGCAGCACCACAGCAGCCATCCCATCCGGAAGCCAGGCTGGGCGCACCATAAGCAAGAGCAGCACGAGCTGGCTCTAGAGGTGCCAAGGGCATGAGCCAGCAGCACAGATCAGGCAGCTGCATTTAAGCTGTTGCAAACAGCTCTTAGAGATGGGGCAGGCACAGGCCAGCAGCACAGATCAGAAGGCAGCAATCAGCTCCTGGGGGCAGCACTGGTCATGCCAAAGGCAGGACTGGCAATCAACAAGCCAAAGCAAAGAGTCAGAGATAAGAAGTCAGGGACTTCCCGGGTGAGAGTGTCCAAATCCACCTGCTTCCCAGCTTTTATCACTTTCACTATCCTTTCAATCCTCCCTCCCCTTGTTCCCAACAGCTGTGCAGATTCCAAACCTAACTGGTGCATTTTCAAAACTGGCAAGGGTTTCAAAACCGGATTGGCTCCAGCACAGTTTTGAAATTGATCGACATGGTTTTAAAACTGATCTGTGCAGTCTCACACTAGGTGTGACAGTGGGCACTGGCGGGGCACAGCAGAGCCAAGAACTCTCCACTGTAGCCCTGTTGCTAAAGGGAGCCCTCGGAGCCCAGCACACTCTGCTGCACCACCAAGCCAGGAGCCATGGAGCTCCTCTTACATTATCTTTTTGCTCATCCATTGTTATTTCTCATACTGTTCCTGTACCTAGTTTTTGTTGCCTTATTTTCTTCCCTCACTTCCACCTACCAAACAAAACTCCACATGCTTTCTCACACACATACACATGCCTCAACGATTTCCTACACTTTGCATTTAGAGCATGAAATCAACTCTCTCAAGTGGGTATCTGAAAACCATGCCATAAATTCACAAAAATAGTGAGAGGTTTGTAAACACTTACTTAAAATTTTGGAAAAAAATATATAGACTATGTCAGTTATCAATTTATTGCCTCTCCCTTCTAAATCCATCTTCCTTGCCTGCTCTGCTAATATAGAGCTGGTCCCTTTAAATATTTTTCCTCCATTTTGGCTAGATGTCACACTTTGGCAATAGAAAGCGCAGAAGAAAAACAGGAGGAAAAGGTTTTTCCTACACCATTTCAGTATGCTTGCTCAACAGTTTCTTGCAAAGCTTGCAGTTTCTCTACCCTCTGCTCCTAAAATGCATGCATTTAGCTTCTTTACTTCCAGGCCCTTGCAACCTGTATGGTTTCTCCAGTATTAGGCTGCCGCAATGTGAGTGGCTTCTCTGACACCCACGTACTTCAGTACACAGCTTCTCCAGCACCTGACTCCTCGCACAGACAGCTTCTCTGGCAGCCAGCCTTTGTGGTATACATTGCTTCTCTGGTGACAGGTTCCTGCAGCACAAGCAGCTCCTCCAGAACCCAGTTCTGACAATATGGGCAGCTCCCCCAGTATCAGCGGCTGCATTCAGTGCACAGGAATCAGCAGGACCTGGTAGCCAAGCTCCCCTGGTACTCCCTCTGGTAGTTTTATCGTGGAGTGACTCTGGTGAGACACCTCCGGTAAACAGCTTTTCCCAGGACCCCAAAGGGGAGATTTCCAACAAATTCCAGAAGATGGATTTGTACAATCATGGTGCCACAGTGACCTGTCTGCCGTTTAGTGAGCTACAGCCCTGCCTTTTCCTATAAGACCCATCCTCAGTCCCAGGAAAAGGCAGGTGGGGAGAGGCAAGTGGAGAAGGCTATTGATGGCTCTATCTCAGTCCTTCTATTTGCTACTTCTGCATTATTGTTGTTTTTCTTTTTATTGAGGTAACATTAGTATAGGTTTCTGATGCACAGTTTCTCACTTCAGCAACTGAACACATTTCCTCAAATCCATCATCAACCAATAAGCTCCCTCCCTCCTTTTTCCCCTTTGGAAACTATCATTCTGTTGTCAGTGTCTAAGAGTTTGTTTCTACTGTGTTTATTTATTTTGTTTCTTTACAATCCACAAATTGTACAAAGTGAAAGTGCACCGTGTTTGTCTTTCTCCTGGCTTATTTCCCTTAACATACATAATGGATCCTCAATATCCACCCATGTTATCAAAAACAGCAAGATTCATCATTTTTAAATGACTGAGTAGTATTCCATTTTATTTATATGCCACATCTTCTTAATCAACTCATCTATCCTTGGACACTCAGGTGGTTTCCACAGTGTGGCTACTGTAAATAGTAAAACAATTAATATAGAAACACAAATACCTCTTTGAAATCAGGTTTTTATATTCTTTGAGTAAATACCCATAAGAGGGGTTACTGAGTCATATGGTTGTTCAATTTTTAATTTTTTGAGGCACCTCCATACTGTTTCCCATAGTGGCTGCACCAATTTACATTCCCATGAATAACACATCAGGGTTCCTCCTCCTGCATATCCTTGCCAACACTTGCTACTTATTGACTTTTTGATACAGTCCTTCTAACTGTGAAGTGAAATCTCATTGTAGTTTTGATTTACATTAATGATGAACTATGTAGCACATCTTTTTGTATGTGTCTGTTGGTTACCTGTATGTCTTCTTTGTGAAATGCTAATTTAGACCCTCTGCCTATTTTTCAATCATGTTGGTTTTCCTGTTGTTGTTGCTGAGTTGTGTAAGTTGTTTATATATTTAGGATATTAACCCATTATCTGATAGATGGTTTGCAAATATCTTCTCCCACTCAGTATGCTGCCTTTTCATTTTAACAATGGTTTATTTTGCTGTGCAGAAGTTTTTTAGTTTGATGTATCTCCATATGTTGATAGACTCTTTTGTTTCACTTGCTGTTGGAGACAAATCCACAAAGACATCACTAAAACCATTATCAAAGAGCCTATCACCTGTTTTATTCTGTACATTTTATGGTCTCAGGTCTTAGTCAAGATTTTAATACATTTTTAATTGATTTTAGTAATACACTTAGATTTAGTAATCCCTTTAGAATTGACAGGGTATAAGACAGTGGTCTAGTTTCATTATTTTGCATGTGGCTGTCAAGTTTTCAGAGCAGCATTTATCAAAGAGACTTTCCTTTCTTCATTGTATGCTCTCAGCTGCTCTGTCATAAATTGGTTGTTCATATATGTGTGGTTTTATTTTTAGGTTCTTGATTTTATTCCATTGATCTGTTTGCCTGGTTTTTTTTTCCATACCATACTGTTTTGATTACTGTAGCTATGTAGTATAATTTGTATTTAGGGAGCATGATATCTCTGTTTTTGTTCTTTTTTTCTCAGGATTGTTTTGGATATTTGAGATATTTTGCAGTTCCACACAAATCTTAGGATTTTTTGTTCTATTTCTGTGAAGAAAAATGCCATTTGAATCTTAACAAGGGTTATATTGAATCTGTATATTGCTTTAAGTAAAATGGCCATGTTGATGATTTTGATTCTTCTAATGTCTAAGTATGGTTTGTCTTTCCATTTCTTAGCATCATCTTTAATTCCCTTCAACAGTGTCCAAGCTTCCATTTCCTTAATTAAATTTATTATGCCTAAGTATTGCATTCTTTTTTGCTGTGATCATAGATGGTATTATTTCCATCATTTCTCTTTCTGCTGGCTCACTGTGTATAGAAACACAACAGATTTTTATATATTTATTTTGTACCCTACAGATTTACTGCATTTGTTTATTATTTCTAACACATTTTTGGTGAAGTCCCTGATGCGTCCTATATATAATATCATGTCATCTGCATCTAATAACAGTTTTATTTCTTTCTTTTCATCCTCGACACCTTTTGTTTCTTTTTCTTGCCTAACTGCTCTGGTCAGGACTTCCAATACCATATTAAATAACAGTGGTAATATTTCTGCATTCTTTAGAATTTCTATCACCATAATCATTGATAGTAGTTCATAATTCTTCATATTAATCTTCCCTGTTCCTGTGTGGTTTCTATATTCAGACTGGGTACTGACTGATACATACCTCCTCATATATTTTAAATTAACAATTAAAATTTCTTATAAACAATCTAAATAATTGCAAAAGATGGACTTTTTGGTATTCTGTATAGGGATTAAATGCTTAAAGTATATTTTTATCAAAACCTTTGAGTTACATATTTAGACCCATTAATGAATGGAGATGCTACCACATAATCTAATTTGCACAGCCACTCCTCACTATCATACCTATCCACCAAATCAAACTTATTCTCTATGCCAAAAAAAGAGACTTTCATTTTTTTAGATCTGAATAAATATGTTGATACATATTCTCATGATGACCATCACACATAAGTAAACTGGTAGAAAATGGATAGACAAGCAACAGGTCGGAAAATAGATAAGCAGATAGTAGGCAGGCAGACTGAGTCTTGCCATGATGAAATACTATTTCCTTTTTTTTCCAGTTCTCTATTTTTCAGTATTTTCTTGGCCTGGCTTTTATGAGTCTATCCTTCAGAAGTAATACATTCCTGAACTATCCATTTTGTTTAATGCCTTAGAGATATTATCCTGGGGTAATAAATCATAGTAAAATTTGGGATGGAAGAAAGGTATGGCGTCTTTTGTGAAGTGAAAGAAGGGTAATTATGATAGAGGAGATAGAAAGGAAGAAGTGGCCAAACTACAGACTCTTTAATACATCATTTTTCTAACATAAACATATAAGGGGAGAACTATAAAACTGATTTCCTCAAAATTTTCAATGCCCTGTAGCACCTGGAAAGTCTTTGTGGATACCCAGGATACAAGCTGTTCAGTATGAAGACAGAGCACCAGGCCACTGAACTACTGTGTTCTACAATGATGACTACAGCAGGGATATTTTTCCCCTAAAATTGACAAGAAACTAAGTAAAGAGAGGCAAACAATTGACAAAGAGAAGCCTCCCTTACAAGAATGCTAAAAGTATTAGAGATAATATTACAATCAAATGTAAAACCTCCTAACCCCCACGAGTACCTCTGTCTGGATGAGTCATTCTATTATTAACAAATATTATTCGTATTTGTTACTTAAAATCTCGCATGGGTTAAATCCTTCATTTACAGTGGTTCTGTTTCTTATTTAAAACAAGGTTTTC
Organism: Scalopus aquaticus; assembly: GCA_004024925.1. Lineage (NCBI taxonomy): Eukaryota > Metazoa > Chordata > Mammalia > Eulipotyphla > Talpidae > Scalopus > Scalopus aquaticus. Next base: position 14,189 of record PVIJ01006025.1, read on the forward strand.
TTAGATTCACTACTGCACTAAATCACATGATAGGGAAAGACATGGAGAATCTTAAAAAACAAAGGGGACGTGGCCAATTTTTATTATTTTTCATATTAACAAGTTTAACATGGCTCAGCACTATCTTAAGTGTTATATCAACTATTATGACACAAGCTAAAGGTGTTGAAATATAAAGATGTGTGTTTTTCTGAGAGGAAATGGGTGACAATTTGAAGAACTGGTTTTTTAACATGAAAAATCAATATGTAAGAATTCAGAACAGATCCCAAGCAACACTGATATTTAATAAGGTTTATGCAAGTTAAGAAAGATTTTAAACTTTTTTTTAAAGTTTTTCAAGGTAACTACTGCTTCCTGTTATTTCTGAGAAATCTGTAAATGGTCCTGTTTTAAAAGGGAAACATTTATGGAAAGATATTAACTATGTTTTACATACTCCGAGTATCAGATACTTTTTTGTTCATTTCCATAGGAAATCTGTAATTCTGTTTTAAATAAATTATATATATTCTCAATTAATTTTTGTCTTTTTAGTCCCCAAAATTAGCAACCTCATGAGAAATATTGGTACAAAGTTTCTAGGATTTTTCTCCATCCTGATCAATTTTTGGTAAAGATTTCCTTCCTTGAATAAGATGCATAATCTCCAGAATACATTGGCTAAATTAACTATTTTCGTGAAAAAGTCCGTGTGCTACCGTTTTATAGTAAACAATTGATTGGCATCTTTAAAAATAAAGGTTTTTGGATCAACAGCAAAAACTAAAATAAAAATATTAGGTAATTTGCTCACAAATGTATGACATCTTTTATAATTTCCAAGTTATTCTCAATATAGGTATTGCCCTTCATTGCAAAAGTACTAATAACCTATATGTGGATGTTATTCAATCTGAAGGATATACATGAAGAACTTTAGTTATGGTCTAATAAATAAATAAATAAATTTATGACATCTGCTTGATATAAAAACCAATAAATACATTTCTATACTCATCAATATCTCTTTCATAACTCTGTTAAGCTCCCTGGCTATTGAGATGGACAAGTTAATGTTGGTATTTTAAAGATCCAAATAGTGAAAAGTCAGGCAGTCTATCAAACTGATAATTTACCATGAAAGTCAGTAATGACTGCTTTTGGAGGGCTGGGAATGAAAATAACAGGAATAAAAAAATTTAGTAATGGTGAGATGCTAATATGAACAAGCAATAACTAATCTGTTGTCATCTGTGATATTCCCATAGTCATTGGTTTTTTAACACTTACTTGAACAATGGAGTGTCACAAACAACACATTTATATATTCCAGGATCTTTGTGATGTGTATATTCTCCTTCAAAGGCACTGATAGGCAATAAACAAAAGAATGAATTAACGTTAGCGTTATTTTTCATACAACATATTTGGCTAAAATATATTTCCTTAATAAATATTTTACAGGTTTTTGGTCCTAAAATGAGAACAGACCAAACATATGGAAATCTGAACATTACTAATATATTTCAAATCTATACAATAAAATGTGCATATAACTACTCCAAACTAGTGCATATTAAATAAAAAATCAGGCCATCTAGTTATGCAATGCTTAGGGGAAAAAAATTGTTCCTATTTAAAAAAAAAAAAAAAAGGCCTGTAGTTCAGATTTACAGAAAAGCATTATTACATAAGATTTCTGCTACTCTACAGAGCCCAAGAGTGTATACCAGAAAATGCAAAGGGACCAAGACTTCAAGTGGAAGGAGTCTTATTTTTTGGTTTGAAAAGGAATATTGCAGCTTTAAGGGAATATTTTTCTAAGTTAATAATCTTAAAGGCTAGGAGGTCATTCAGCTAATACAAATCAGCTGTGCTAGCCCAACAAAAAGTCTATGTGCTCTGCAGCTTGTTTTTATTATCCTTTCACCCTCTTTATGAGGTCCAATTTTTTTATAAACAGAATTTTTAAGAATGACCTAATCTCTAGTTGTTTGTGTGCATTAAATCATTTGGCTAGTCATGTACACAAGAGTATGGGTAGAAGTCATCCCGGGCTGAGACCAAAGCCCACCACTAGCTCATTGTGTGGTGAGGGTGGACTTTGTCAGAGATTCAACATTTGGTAAATTGAGTAAACAATATATACGATGACAGGAAGAGAGTGTTGCCTATTAACAAGGACCCCATGTGTGGTAAAGAGCTCTTTCAGCTCATGAATGAAAACAAAAAGTTACATCATTAATAAATTTGGATCAGAGGTAAGTTACAGCCTTATGCCAAGCTCCATGATATAAATTAAGACAACAAAATGGTTGGACCTTGGCAAGTTACCTTTGAGCTGGAATCAGCTGAGAGAGATTTTATTCACTAAAAACAGTCTTGGAAGTGAACAAACTCTTTTTTTTTTTTTCCCCAGAATTTAGGGCGAACTTCCAAGGACCAAAGCCATGTGAGGGCAGTTATTGAAAATTTTTGACATTCCAACCACAAATGAGCCAATAAATACTTTCTCCACATGTGCTTCAAAAAGAAATTGGAGTGGGGTAGAAAGGAACTAAATTATGCTACCTTCTTTTTGCAGCCAAAACGTCTATACTTACAATGGCCACCTTCAAAATTTCAGCATCCTGGCACAGCGCCATGCCCCTCATGGTTTTGCTTACTGTGATGTCTTCCCAAAAAATGTACCTAAATCGCTATTACTTCCACACATTTTGTAGTAAACTAAAAACAGGCCTTAACAAAAGCCTTGTGACTTTACATATGATAGAGTGTTCATTAAATGGGGGGAAGAATAAATAAAACTTAGTCTTAACCTAAACATTACCATTTTCAAGGATACTACTTTGCAAACTTTAGCAAATAGTGTGCAGAATTCTTGAAATTAAATGTCAAGGAAGAGGATTCCAAGGGGTGGCATGGGAGGTGATGAAGAAAAACTCTTGTTTAATGACTTTTTCTTACAGTTCACCTTACCTTTCTGTCCCTTTCTCCTGAGTGACATGGTACTGCAGGGGTGTTAGCCGCTTCCTCAGTTCCTGCTGGGAAAAGACCACCTTACAGTTCTTTTTATCCCTACATGACCCTAGAAAGAGAGAGGATATGGGAGAAGAAGGCTTTTTAGATTGAATCCTAAATAATTGCTTTGGCTGGCTGCCACAGCACAGCTTCTGCAGCCACTTGTCAATGACCAGATCAGTCCCTAATGCAGTAGACAAACTTACCTGAATTGCAGTCGATTGCTTCTCTCTGACTAGAAAGAATGTTTCTCAGGATTCGAGTGACTCCACTGGATCACTGCATGCGCTGCAGCCAAAGCTGCATTCCATATAATTGCAAAATACACATCATCCTGTCTGCCTCCTTATACCCTGAAACTTTCAAAGAAAGTTTCAAAGAAATTCAGAAAAACACAACTCTAGTCACAGGCATTTACACTGTATGTATAAGATGATGGGCACATTATGTTAAACAATAAATCTCCATTCAATAATTCTGTAACTGAGTAGAATAGCTTAAAACCTTCATCATTCAATTTCGATTCTGGGTAATTTAACTACCATCTGCTTTATTTAATTTTGAACCCTAAAGATGTATTTTTCCAGAACTAGGAATTCCTGTTCTCTGTGATTCTGTTAGATACTTCACTGGGTTCTGCAGAGTCCTTAAAAACAAATGTCTCTTAAAAGATGGTCTCTTACCATGTTAAACAAGCAGCAAAAGACTTTTAATGGACTCCAGGAGAAGGCATTTACACTAACGCAGATTCAAGAAGCCCAAAGAAAGGGTGAGAAAAATAGGGGGGGAGACAAAGAGATGAGGAAAAGAGAATGTGATTTTATTTAGAGACTATATTTCTTTTTGCAAAGTATTTCTAGGAAGGTTTCACTGATTAAGTGTATGTGAATGGTGAAATAATTTTAATGTGATTCTAATAACAATGGCAGCTTTTATTTCAACCTATACAGACTGTACGGAAATGTTCAGACACCTGTTTATATGTAGTATTTTATTTTATCTGCACAAATGATTGAAAAGAAATGTAACATTTACACAGGGCAACCCTTACTCACTGCAGTGAAAGTGTTTTTCTTTACCAGCCATCACAGTGGGAGAGGACGGAAGATGGCCCTCTATACAGTAATTTCTTACCATATTTTAAAGTTACTAAAGGAAAGTTTGCTTAGTTTCCTGAATAATAAACTCAACTGCTTTTAAAATATAAAGAAATATGATATAAGAGTAGAAAGGCTTAATTTTTAAGGTACCTAATGTCACAGTATGTAAGTTCACTAAAGTTAGTGTAGGAGAAAATTAATCACTGATCCTGATTATGGGATTGAAGGATCTCAGCTTCCAGAATACAGGCCACCAAGACAGAGTGGTTAATTCTCTTGGAAAAATATGGAGGTGGGAAAAGAGAAAACCAGAGTCAAACAGAAAGGTGTACCTTAGGGTAAGCCTGTGGGTTGTCAAGGAGCACCTCCTCTGACCTTCCATAGAGCATGCTGGCCCTGTGCTGGCAAAGAAAAAGCCCACAGGAACAGCTGGCACAGCACTGAAAGGCTGTTGGTCTCTCATCCCACTGGGCCCCATATTATACTAGGATTTATCCAAATACCTATTGCTTATATTTTTAATATTTTCCAAGGGGGAGAAAGAAATGTTTCACTGAGAAATGTCTGTCCTGTCAGAACAAGCCTCTCTACAACTTGAATGAAAAACTGCCCTTTTTAAAATAATCGGCTAACTATGATAGGCAAGTTTCCACTCAATTGACTGTTGACTTCTTAAATGTTACCTTTTGTTTTTATTTCTTTATTTGTTGGAAGGATTATATCTCTGCTGATTTTGTCCAAGAAATCTATCAATCACCAATTTAACACAACAAAATAACTTGGTTAAACTTATTCCTTCCAATGGGGTGGGTAATTAAAATCTTTACAATTAGAATTAAATAATTCTATACAAAATATTTTTGTTCATTTATGTTCATTCATATAAAAAGACCAATTGTGTTCCAAAAGTTGAGAAAACTAAGCTACCCATCTGTATGTCATTTAGCACAAGAGAAGCAACTGCAGGTTTAAATTACATGGTATTGGATTGCAATTTCCTAACATTGGATGCTTTTCTGCTTTTTTACCTTGAGTCATTTACTAAGGAGTGTTCATAAAAAGTAGCTTAAAGCACAGATGCTTGAAAATCGTTTAGGCAAAGATGTTTCTCTCTTTTTCAGTCTCCCTCTCTCAAAAATCTCTTTTCTGAAGAAAAAGAATAAAACTGTTGGTCAGTATTGACGAACCATGTCAAGTATTTGTACAAGAAAAAAAGGTAAAATTGAAAACATCTGATTGAAGTAAATAATACAAACATAAAAGCTTTACTGGTGAATGAAGGGTATTGAAGAGACTTTATTTCATAGATTAGAAATTACTTTTGATCTAAACATTCTTAAAAACAGATTGTTTTCCACTATGAGCCATCTCATTAACTGTGCTACAGAGACCTCGTTCTAATGGCAAGCTTTGAAAGAGTGCTGCTGTACTCTTTTGTTAGTCCCCATCTTATTTGGGAGGGGGATAAAGATTTCATTCCAGCTTTCTTTGTTTGTCTTTCAAGAACCACTGAAGCAGTATTCACACAAATTTTGTAGGAATGTGCCCTATGTCATAGCCTACAAATTATTTGGTTTTGGTGCACTTAAAGGTCATCTTCCAAATTAGCAAAATTTTCCTACATCCTGGCTTTTCAACCTTAAATATAAATATTGTTTCCTAACTGTAAGTGAGGTTTGTTCTTTAAGAAATGCTAGTGCTTATTTAAAGTTGTCAAACTTTGTACATTTTGATTCTTTGGTCATACTTTGTTCTCAAAATAATTAGACTTTTAAAGTGTATCTAATAGCAAAAGGAAATATATGTAGACAAGAAAACAACTATTGTGGTTTTATATTAAGCAACTCAATAAGAAGTTAGTCAGATTTCAATAAAATTTTTTGTCACATAATTTAATAATAATATACTTCGTGGACAATAGAAAGCTAAACATTAGCTATTCTAGCATCAGAACCAAAAGCTGGTGTATATAAAGATAGAAAGACTTCATTTTTGTCTGATTTTCTTTCTCCCTATCAGACTCACTTTTCTAAAGTCATTTGGTGCCACTGTTAATTTTCAAGAAATCACTTCATTTTGAAATTCTAGAATAATTCATTGGATGGTTTCTCTTTACTATCTTCACTTAGGTACTATAATTTTCTTATTACACAGGGCAATTTAACATTAGTATTATATGACATCTGTTCAATGACCTCTAAATTGGCTTAGAAGTATGTTAGAGAAAGATTTTTTCCCTGTCTTTAAATGTTTAATAGAGTACTTACAAGGCACAAATGAGTGTGTACACACAGGCAACAAAGTATATTTGAGAGAGTAATATTTCCACTTTGGTATCTATTTATAACACCATTCCCCACAGAGTAATTGGCATACAGATACACCTTGAATCCAACCCAAGGGTATATATCCAAAGATTTTTATATGGAGGTTTATTCCATGCTCTTGCCTCAAAGCCATTATTATCTTGAAGCTCCAGGGGCAACAGGGTACTTAGAAGGCACAAGTAAGTGTGTATGTAGAAATAAACTTCCAGCAAGAAGTTAATATTCTGGCTCTGGCTGCTTCCTACACATGTGACCTTAGTCAAATCAGTCTCTCTGATTATGTACCACAAGCCTCACAAGTCTGCTACAAAGATCACAGCAATTATTATTCAGCAAACACCATCTGAATAAATTCAGTATCACATATTCACTGATTATAGTGAATTCTGAAGTTATAACTGTATTTAAAAGGTAGCAGCTCGGGTATTTCAGTGTGCTGCAATATTTTATTGGAAGTTTTCTACAATTTCCTCAGAACAATATTATTCTAACCAGTTATCTTTAACAATGATTCAGTGAGAAACTGAAAGGAAAATTTTAATGCCTAATATGTACCAGACAGACTTCTAAGCACTTTCACATAACCACATTTTATCCTCTCAATAATCTTACATTAAAGATGTCATGCCCATTTTACAGATACAGAAACTGAGGCTCAGAAAAATTATAACATAACTTACTAAAGAAAAATAACAAGTAGATACATGGACTCAAAGCCAGTGTTCTCTATCTACAAAGTCTATGCTCACGAGAGCTTCTGCAAGGGAAAAATTACGCTACAACTTTCTCCTTTCTTCTTAAATTACACAATAACTTTCACTATCACTAACAAGTAATAAGAGAGAAAAGCAAAAAACACCAAAGTACACCCAGAAAAGTAAATATATTTTTCTGTTAGCCAATGTCTGTTTTCTCTGTGTTCATTCCTTCATCCTAGGGTCAGTGACAAGGTTCAAACAGGACTCTCACAAAGTCTATAAAATGTTGAAAGGCTTTTTAACTTCCTGTTAAGAAGTAAATCAGATCTGTTACCTAAATCTTATAGTACTTTTAAGTCATAAATCTTATATTTCAGTGTGAAAAAAATCAAAACAAAATTTAAAGATCCCATAACTTTAATTGTAGTTCTAGGATCAGGAAAAAAAAAAGAAACTATTAATTATTTTCCCAAGATAATAAATGGATGAGAAATTACGAAGCTATTTTGTTTAGCTTAGAGTTTAGTTAAAACAGTAAAATTCATGTTGAAATATCTTGCTCCTATATTTTAAAATGGTATACTTTAATTTTTACTAAAAATTTAAATTTTCATTGGTTATTAGTCTGTCATACTAGAAAGTTCAACACACTTTTATTCCAGATACAGCAGTCTTTAGAATTTCTAAAAGTGGGAATTTTGAAAAACTCATCTATTTCATTTAACAATGGTATGTGAAATATAAACCAGGAATGACTTCTTTGTGTGTTTTTTTTTCCATTCTAGAAATTAATAAAGGCTAAGGAGAAAAAATGCAAAGCACAGGGAAGCAAAGTCCCATGCCTATAGAAGCAAACCCAATTCTGATTTTTCTCTCAATGTAGAACTATATAGAAAAAACACTGTTGAAGTTAACATACAATCTAATATATCATGACACTTTTGCTTCAGTCCTCTGGTTTCCATGAAACTAGGGCTGTAAGGTTTACTTTCTTCTTACTATTTTTTTAAGTCATCGAAATTGTTGACTATTTATAGAGTGCCAGGCACTGAGCTAAGTAAATATACTCATTCATTCATTCAATAATTATTTACTGAGTGCCTCCTATACAGTGGCATTACTCAGGATGTACAAGTGAACAAAAGAAATATCCTACTTTCATGCGCTCTCATTCCAAGAGTAGGGGAAGACAAACAACACAATGAAAATAAATAAATTGTATAGTCCTCAAGGTGATAAGTATAAAGGAAGGAAAAGTGTAGACTTGAGGAGAGCAAAGCGGTTTGGGAATGTTAGAAGTAAGGACTGTAACTTAAAAAGTCAAGGTGGCCTCACTGAGAAGATGACATCTGAACACAGTTCTGAAGAAGAGGAAGTTGGCTGTGCTGATTACTACAGAAAGAGCTCTCTGAACACACAGAGGAAATGGCCACTGTAAGAGATGAACACCCTAAGAGTTCATATTCCAGGGGCAGTGTCAGGAACAGGTAACTGCAATGTAAGTGCTAAATTCTGACAATGGAGTAGATGAGCAACAATTTAAACATGCAAAGTATGTACTTTTAAACTAGGAAATGTATCTCAATACAGACACTGCCTGGCAGTACCTTCTTTATTTCAAAAAGAAATCTCAGTGAGTATCCTTTTAGTAAAGTTCCCTATTCAAAATAGTTCTCAGAGTATCTGTCTGGATGAACTTTGAACACAGAATCAAAGTGCAGCCTCTGCTAATTTACTCTCTTCTTAATTTGATCTCTTTCACACTAGGATCATCATTCCCAACCTGGAGTCATGTGTAGGAGGATACACAATGATGTTTTTGGTGGAGAATTTTTGACAGGCCTAGAATTTTGTTCAGCAAAATCCTCTGAACAAACAATGTTTTCCCCCTTCTGAAATACTTCAATAACTCTCCCCCATCAAAGTAATCTTGTATGGCAGGAAAACTCATAATTAAAGAAATTATAAAATTAGTAACTCAGCTCAGTTTCCATGTTTTTCAAAACATTCTTAACTCTTACATTTAGGTCTGCTTTAATTTCTCCTGTCCTTCAAGTCCTAAATAAAACACAAGGAAAATAAAACTCCAAGTCTTAACAGTCAAATGTCATACAACTGTATTTTAAGGTGAAGATTTTTTTTCTTCTCTCTACCTGAGAAAAATCATATCTTTATTTGTCAAAGTAATAATCACATTTCATGCCTTCTGGCTATATTCTATTACTTCACAGAAGGCAGTTCTTACAGGTTAGTTTCAGTTATAATCTATTGATACATTCAGGGAGTTCTAATTAACATCAATGGACATTATAAACAGGCCAAGTCAACATACCATTTTAAACATCTTAAATCAAACAAGACCATATGTTTTAGAGGTGCATAGTTGAATGATAAAATTGGTCTCTGGTTTCCAAGAAAATATTTTCAAGCAAGTTTTCCTTACAAGTCTACATATTCTTGTAAATTCCCCCCACTCTGACAATGTCCTTTCACCTGTGTACCCTTAGTACTAGTGTATTTTCTCTACAAGGCACTATTTACAAAATGCTAATAGAGCGTTTGCAACTATTCATAAGTGTTTTCAGTAGTTTCTGCCTTTCCCCCCCAAATTGTAAATTCTAATGATATAAACTGCTGAGCTTAATAGTAATTCATACTTCCACAGCTACTTATTATTAACAGTGAATCAAAAACAATGAGCACTGGAAAGTTAAAAATTAGTAAGTCGAGGCTCCTCCCGTACAAGAGCGCACACTTACAGTAGAAGTATATGCAAAATCTTGCATAGAGAGGTTAACGATTCAATGTTAACACTCTAAAGCTTAGCCAACTTAGGCTGACTAGCTCCAGTTGTATCTAGGATATAGAAAACTCATCTCATTTGTACAAACAGCACGTACCTAGTCAGAGGGCCAGAGAAAACTCAAATAGGAAAAAAATTCCATCTAGACAAGTTGAGAAATACAGTGTGATTAAATGTGTATGATATCAAGGTGGTAAGAGTTCTTTCCTGATGAAAGTAATTCAATCTTTAATACAAGTGGTATCGGCTAATTTAGAAAAGCAAAATCAGTCAAAATAAAAGGTAGATTCAGGTTTAGAAGAGGAGAAATTGGGGAGCTGAGAAATAAGACAATTTTAAAATTAAGGGGGAAATGTGCAAAAGCTTTTTCTCCCGTAAGTCAATGGGAGTACCTTTATTTCTTAAAACATCTGAAGTCTAGGGGCCTCCCCGGTGGTGCAGCGGTTAAGCGCTGCGCTGTGGAGCTGTTGGCAGCGGCGACGCGAGTTCCACGCCCGGCCAGGGAGAATCCCACATGGCGTGGCGGACCTCTCCTGCCTTGCCCGCTGCTCCCCTCAGCAGTGTATTTCTGATCTGCCTGTTCTGCTACCCACTCTGTCTCTGGTGAACCCTCTTGCCGCCCCATGCCTCTGGCCTGTACCCCAGCTTGTATGTATAAATAAAAAATAAATCTTTAAAAAAAAAAAAAAGAAACTCGACTTTAAAAAAAAATCTGAAGTCTATTAATAAGGTTTAAAATTCTAGATTTAATAGTAATTTCTATGAGGCTGCTTGATTTTCTTGAGACAATAGTGAGGTTTACTAGTACATTCATCCTGACAGAGCATTCACCTGATTGATTCTGTAAGATAGAAACCACATTTTACATTTCTTTTACTTTGTGTTACAAATTTTCACTTACTGAATTCATGTGTAGTAGTTGTTTTATCAATATTCTTTAAAGAAACTAAAATGTACTTTATCAACTCTTCAAAATGTAATGCAAATACCAAGAGCAATGATTTTTATATTAATATTTTAAATGTCTTGATACAAAAAGCACTTTCTTGCTTGCAGAGCATATGAGTAAAAAGAATTTTTAAAGCACTGCCATCATCAAGTGACAATAGTGGAAGAGAAAGTCACTTAACTTCAAGTCTATCTGACTGCATGTGAAACGTCTGACAATGTTTGAGTTCCCTGTTTTTAATTTTTTTTCCAGTATGGGTCTTCACTAGAACATCATAGCCTATACAGGGAAAAAAAAATTAAAAACAGACAGGCTCATTTCCATTCTACATTTCACATGCAATCAAAAAGACTTGCAAAAAATAGCTTTCTTACATCTTCCTTCACCTCCATGAGAGCACAGACTGCAAGGGAGATGAGAGGTACCACCCACAAAAAAGGAAGGAAAGGAGCTCTCCCTAGATTAGCAGACAGAATTTTATTTAAATGTAACATTAACTATACTACATTAAAAGAAAATAAAATTTATACTAAGACCTCAACTTTATAAATTTCTAAAATTACATTATCATCCAAATCAAATTTAAGATCAAACTAATTAAGCACAATGGGCAGAAAACAAGTCTGCAATTGCCACTCAATAGAAGCTAAACCCAAGTCTACACATTCCAGAAAAATCTGAGATACTATGCTTGATCTTAGCCAAAAGGTCGAGAAGCTATAAATCTGAGAGACTCTAGTTTACCACTTAGATAAAAGAAAATGTGTAAGTGTATCCTGAATTATTCAACTTCTCCTCAATAGCACCTGCCTGGGCTAGCACAGTAAGCACTAAAGATATATATAAATACGTATATCTATATATAGCTCCCATTTAAAGACCTATTCAACATTTTAATCATTGTTATTCAAATTTTCCTCTAATTTGAAGAGTGAATGAAACTTGTGCACAGATGGAAGAGTAAAAATGTAACCCCAAAGTTATTTAGACATGGAAACAGCTGATAAATTAATAAAAATAAATATTCCTCCTAAAAGATGCTTTCTAAATGATGCCTTTTGCTATGTGTCTTAGAATTTAGTTTAAAAACTGCAACAATATTTGCTTAATATATCAGTAAAATTTAAAAATAGACTTTTTTTTTTAATTTATTACTCTGAATTGTTTATTACATCTCTAGAGTTTCCACATTCAAACACTTTATTATAACTAACATTCCACTAAACCTCTGGACTTGACTTCGAGCTTATCAGATCTAGATTCCCCAAAATGTATTTTATATAACAATGACCCTGAAAAAAAATAGCCAACAGGTTGTTCCTTTTAAAGGATGAGATATCAAACCATCATCAAACCAGATTAGGAAAATCTAGGTTACGTGGGTTTCTTAATTAAGATATTTTCAGAAACTTGCTTAGGCTGTTGTACATTACCAAATGTGTGGTATTTTAATACACCACTATTTTATGCGCCACTGGAAAAGCAAAAAAAAAAAAAAAGTTGCCAACCAGTGACACAATGCTTTTTAATCACTTTTTAAGCTACATCCTGACTGCCAAGATGATAAAATATAAAACCACCACATCTTAGAATTTATAAAATACATTATGCAAAACTTCTGCATGCTCAATTTGATGATGGGATCAGTGTTACAGGGTAATGGTGTTCCTCACTTGGGAAAGCAAGCACTTCTAGCCCAAAGTCCTCATGAGGAAGCCAAGGCCCAAAGAAGTTATTTGACATGATCACACACCTCATGAATGAGGACCAGGTTCTCCCGTGTGCAGCTTTCCGCCTTTGAAATCAAAGGTTTCATTGCATTCATTCCATTTCTCTCTTGAACCCATGCTCTGTTGTACTTTTGAGATGCCATCTTTTCACTTAATCTGTAACGACCACGGTCCTAATTTCTACCTCCACGCCACTAATTCCCATCACTACCACCTCCTATTAATTATATTTATGCATCTCTTCAAAATGCTTCAGAAGAACTATCATTGATTCAAATTCTATTTCAAGAAGCCAGTCTGCCATTCTGAGCATAAAGCACAACACTTCTCACTTCTTTTACTCCTTCTCTCCATAGTAAAGTAAAGGAAGAAGTGTTTGCCTAGAATCAAAGCCATCATGTGCATAACTCCTTTCATCCTATAGATAACAAAACCTGGATCCAAACCTGGACCTTTCTTACTAGAATGCACATTCCTTGAAGACAGAGATCAAATTACTTATGATGTGACATCATTTTGATACATAAGATGACACCACTATTCACAACCATTCATTTATTCATTCCACAAATATTTGCTGATCATCAGTTATGTAACCACACAATTCTAGCTGTAAACAGGTGATAGGGAACTAAATAGATAAAAAAATATATATCTGCCTTTCCAGAGGTTTTCCTGCAGGAACCAAAGATTTTCCTAAAATAGATTTTGGCTGATTAAACACATCACCTTTCCCAGGCTAATTTGATGACCCCATTCCTTTTTATTTTTATTTATCCAGTTTATTCTCTTTTACAAACTGGAATTAAAGTTGCACAGAATAAACTTCAGGAAAATGTCATATAACGTTAACACCTGAGGGTTATATTTAATTGTGAAAGATTTAACAAGAAATCTGTATTATTCTCAGTTTACAATGAATAATAGGGATAAAAGTTACAAAACAGATTGCTGGAACAATGAAATAAGTTGGTGATAAAAATATGGTAGTAAATACAAATTAAACTTCCAGTCTGCTTCTTCATCAATACCAGAACTTACTTCAGTAAGTTCTCAAACTTGATGTGATATTATCTAAAATCTGCACAAAATACATTAAAATATTAATCAAAATGGGTGCCTCCCTGATGGTGCAGTGGTTGAGTGCTGCGCTGTGGAGCTGTCGGCAGCGGCGATGCGAGTTCGACGCCCAGCCAGGGAGAATCCTACATGGTGCGGCAGGCCTCCCCTGTCTCGCACACTGCTCCCCTCAGCAATGTATTTCTGATCTGCCTGTTCTGCTCCCCACTCTATCTCTGGTGAACCCTCCTGCCGCCCCATGCCTCTGGCCTGTACCCTAGCTTGTATGTATAAATAAATAAATCTTTAAAAAAATACATTAATCAAAATGGAATAAGAGCAATGTATTACTATATGAGCAACATGCAATTCTGCAACAAAACAAACAAAATCTTAAAAACTACAAGTACAGAGTTCTGAATTTTCTTTGCTTTCTTAAAATTCAAATAATCTAATAATTTAAATTAACATCCCACTCTGTGCTTGTAATTCTGTGGTTGAAAACAAAAAAAAATCTATGATTGAAGAAAATGTTTACTATAATAATTACTAAATTTAAATTCTCTAAGTGTATATTTCTTACAAAACTCTTAAATATCTTTGTCACTTCTTGGTGTAACTTTTTAAGATGCATTTTTAAGTGATAAATACAACTGTAAATATACAAATGTGGAAAAAAAGAATAGGGAATTGAAATAGAGAAATACCATTTCATGGGCAGAGGAGCTTAAAGGACACTTCCCCAAAGAGGAAAAAATGTTCAACATCACTTATAATCAGGGAATGCAAATCAAAACCAAAATGAGATACCACCTCACACCAGTGAGAATGACGCACATTAAAAAAACAGGCAACAACAAATGTTGGCAAGGATGTGGAGAAAAAGGAACTCTCCTAAACTGCTCGTGGGAATGCAAACTGTTCCAACCACTATGGAAAGCTGTATGGCGGTTCCTCAAGCTGCTAAAAATGGAGCTTCCATACAACCCAGTAATACCACTTCTGGGAATCTACCCAAAGGACACAAAAACATTAATCCAAAAAGATACATGCACCCTATGTTTATTGCAGCTCTGTTTACAACAGCTAAGATATGGAAACAACCCAGATGCCCCAAAATAGATGACTGGATCAAAAAGATGTGGTACATATACACAATGGACTACTATTTAGCATTTAAAAAAGATAAACACATGCAATTTGCAGCAACATGGATGGAGCTAGAAGGGATCATGCTCAGCGAAATAAGCCAGAAAGAAAGAGAAAAATATCGGGTGGTTTCACTTATAGCAGGAATATAGGGGAGCCAAATAAGGCACATTCAGCGAGGGAGGGAGAGGATAAGGGCTCAAAATGGGGGAGAAAAAAGCACATGAGACTACGGTAATGGTTCACGGGTGAATCGGTGGTGGGTAACCTAGGGGGAATACACAATAATGTAAAAGCTATAAATAACAATTAAAAAAAAAAAAACCTGTGGTCTCTAAGGTTAAGAGGAAATGGGGAGGGAACACAAAGGATGGTGGGGAGGGAACTTTTCTTAAAAAAAAAATGAATAAAAATAAAACATTCCTAAAGATAAAAATGAAAGAAAAGAAATACCATTTCAAATAAATGCAAAGGCACATAAAGTAATGAGAGATAATCTGCCATTGCTTCTAAATAAAATCTAAGGCATTTTAAATTAAATATACCTAAGCAAAAGTAGTCATAAGAAATTCAATCTCTAAATATTTAGGATTAAGCCATAAACTAGAAAAGACTGATAATGAAATTTCATCATCTAGCCTCTACAAAGGTCGAGTCTTTGTGAACTATCATTCATGCCTCATTTCTTCATTAAACACGTTTTTTTGTTTGTTTGTTTTTTAATACATACAAGCTGGGATACAGGCCAGAGATGTGGGGTGGCGAGAGGGCTCACCAGAGACAGAGCGGGTAGCAGAACAGGCAGATCAAAAATACACTGCTGAGGGGAGCAGCGGGCAAGGCAGGAGAGGTCTGCCGCACCATGTGGGATTCTCCCGGGCCAGGCGCTGCCGACAGCTCCACGGCGCAGCACTCGACCACCGCGCCACCCGGGAGGCCCCAAAACACATGTTTTTAAGAACATGAGATAACACCAATAACACTACTTACATGGTTCCCCAAAAGTCCATATTGTCTAGCTAATCTAACCCTGTAGAATTATTTGTTTTCAAAACTCGTAACAGTCTTTATATTCTTTAGGTCACTGTAAATTAAGTAGTGAATTTCTCAAACAAAACTAAAGCTTTTAGTGTTTATTGAGGCCCAATTTATCTCTGTTGCTACTAAATATTTCTATGTATTTTATAATTATTAATGCATAACATAAAGAATTTATTCCATACTTAATAACAAAATTCACATTTAGCAAAACATATGCCCAACACCTTATTCATACAGATGTATTGTTCTAAAACAATTTAGCTTTGTGTGCAAGTAATTTTTAAAAACTTGATGTGATAATTTGATGCTGTACAACTTTCAACAGTACCTAGTATTTTAGTATATTTTGTTTTAGCAAAAAATAATTGCATCAGAATAATCAACACTTTCAATATAATTTTTCTTAGTTTCTGAAACGATTTTAATTTACATAAAAACTACTTGCACTTAACAGTCAACATGCTAAGCTAATAACATTTTCAGTATTCTATAAAAATTCAAAACATAGCAGCAAGACAAAATACAAAATTTTCTTTAATTCTTGGGTGGTCTGCTGAAGAAAATTTAGCTGCATATAAAACTATAAATTATTGTTAAATCATGTATTTTGGGTACGAGATAAGTTAATTTATGAAAACTTGTTTTAGTTTATAGAAAGTCTACACATGAAAGACAATTCCAATGAGATGTCCAAGCATAGGGAGTTGGAATCCTACTGAAAATGGAAAAAGGTTTTACACTCTACAAATAATTGTTTGAACATTATATAAACAGAAAAATTTGTGGTTTGTAAATCCAAATGTTCTTATCTGGATATTCTTTACATAACTTTTGTTTAAGTTTTCACAATGCACCTATGTGCTAATGATATCGGTACCCTTTCATGCTGTGAAAGAATGTAAATCTAGTGCCATCTACTGGAAAAAGTGAATACCATTCAATTAAATGCAAACACCTTTATGAATTATGTCAGATGAAATTTGCCTTTTGAAAAAAGATTTTTTTCTTTATAAAAAAAAGTTTCCCTGAACCATTTTAATATAATCAAAAAATTGGGAAAAAATCAACATGTAAGAATGATATGGTTGAATTCCACATTAGTGATACCAACACAAAAATCAGATATACTGTGTTCTGATCAGAGTGTTTGTATAAATTTCATGTGTATCATTCAGAACACAGATTCTGAACCTGTGGTCAAAAGTTCTCCCTTAAGGGTTTCAGAATACCTAATCAAGAATCTTTAAATTATATGAAAATTGTGTAGGTGCACATCTGTATTTTCTGAATGACGTGAGACATAGCTTTAATCAAAGAATGAAGATGGTTCATCTTTTCATGAGCCCAAGGGTTTTGGAAAAAAAATAAGAAACCAATCTATTCAGTAGGTCAATAGCAGCAAACTGATAATTATTTTTAAGGTAAAAATATTTTCAGCTGCAATTAATGAATTATTGTCAGCTCAAACTTGAATAGTAGTATTTCTTATAGATGTGCTTTGATGCATATCTACAGTATTTCCTCTTTACAAATAGAGATTTTAAAGCATAAGAAATAATATTAATGTGCTTCAGAGGAAAGTGATCAAAAGAGAGCAAGAATTCTTAAATCTCATGTTTAGTACAAAACATACTTATTACTCCCTTCTTCAAACAGTTCATCTATCAACAAAACTCAAATTGAAAATCTGAATAATATGCACTGAATCTGTGTTACCATTTTTTGTTATTTCTGTGATTTAAAAAACCTAAGATAGCCACTTAAATTGTATTAATGCAATGAAGTGAGAAAGGACAGCATAAATTGTATTGCACAATATATTCAAAGGGCAATCAAAGTAGGAACTTTACTTTTAATCTTCCCTTACAAGAGTCTGAATATATTTATACTGGTAGACCTGTCACTTCACCCACATGTTAACTTTCCAAATGTTTATCCATTCATTTAACAAATATTTATCTAGTGCCAGGCACTGTGTTAAGATCTGGAGCCACAAGTCCCTGATTCATAGAGAGTTCTAGTTAAACATGATATTCTATGACTTAGAAACACCATTTGCAAAATATCTGCCTTTAAGTCGTCTATTTTCTACATTTGAATATTATAATATCTTTACAAACCGCCTAACAGCCATGTGGCTCTTCAATTCATTGCACAGTGTTAAACATGCCACTAAAGTCAAGTAAGAATAACAGCCATATATTATGTGTATGATGCTAGAGAAAAGTATAACTGTAATTACAGCTGTTTATCCAAATACTCTTACTTGGCTGAAAGCTACCATGATATCTAGTCTAAACTACAATTGGACATAATTTTTATCAACCACTGAAACTATGTATAAAATTGTACTTCCTAATCCTTCCTCAGATAATATTTCAGTCAATTTAGAGGGAAGGAATTCCAATGTTCAAGTATGGAAAATATTTCTATCCTCCCACCACAACCTAGCAGATTTTTCTATAAATTCCAAGACATTAATTAGTACTGAGTTTTAAAATTTGATTAAGTCAAAACAAATTATAGTTAATAAAATCACAGAATTTCAAAACTGAAGAGATTACTTAAATCGAACAACTCATTTTAAAGGTAAAGAGACTGTGATCTAAAGAGATTTACTGATATATTCAAGGTCAAACAAATAAATGACAGAGCTGTGGTGAGTTTTCTGACTCCTAATCCAGTGCTCTCTTTAATACATAAAAGAAACTGTTATAGGAAATTAAGAAGAAATTCTGAGAGGAAAACATACCTTTGATTACAAACATGAGTGAACCATAACTCAGATAGACTTAAGTTCTAAATTAAAGTGATACTTTATTTTAAAAAATAAGAAGGAAGTCAAAGCTGAAAAATGATATATCAGTCTTCTGAGATACGGCCTTCACATAGGTCAATCAGTTATAATCAACTTTAAGAGCCTGATCCAATTTTTTTCTTTTAGTTCTGGAATTATTTTGCATTGAATAATACCCAGTTAGTAGGGTACTAGCTAGGGAGCAAAAATCTTTTTGATTTACAGAAATTTCCTAGCAATGGGTTTTGATCAAGGAAAGGTAAATTAAAGCAAGATTTAAAACATTCACCTTAATTTCCTGTATCTCCAGTTTTGGCCTCTTCCCTCTCTACTTGTCTGCAGTAAAAGGATTAGAATTCCCACTTAATTTTCATCTTTAGATTTCAAGCTTTAAATGGTTTGTTTCACTATTTTTACAGTTAATATTACATCTTTAACATCTTTAACATATTAAGGGTAAAATTCAGTTAATGAAATAGATACCAAATACTAATATTTGAGTATAAAATATGTAGAAACTGGAAAACTGACTTTCGTTAACACTTTAAAGAGTAAGGGACGCTTAAATGGCGAAGGACTTACGGAATACTCATCTAGCCATTTATCAAATTAAAATAAAAATAGGTAAAAGAAAGCTTTAAAAAGTTAGATATAGTTAAATACCTGCGTACTTAAGTGTTTTTAAAAGTCTACTATAGTAGAAAAATGCAAAAATAATTATCTATGTGGCTACAGATATCTATAGCAAACTTAAATGAGCATTTACAAATGGTGTTTACTATATAGCAGTCACTGTTCTAAGTACCTTTCACATCCTAATCTATTTCTTTCTCACAGAAACTAATTTTTAGAGTGAGTACTATTATTATCCCCATTTTACAAACAAGGATGCCAAGTCACATGGCCAATTAAGTGGCATTTCTATTTCAAATCCAGTCAAACTCCAGAACTAGTATGCTTAAGAACTGTACTATAATGATTACTTCTTAAAAATTATCAGCACTGTTGAATTTCTCTTTGAATCATGTGTATATCAAAATTTAAAAACATAGCTCAATTAAATAATCTCATTGCAAAACTCTTTAATTTCAGGATTGTCATATCTTGAGGAATACCCTGTTAATTCATACATTGTTTCTAAAATTACTTAGCCTCTTCAGCAAATAGCAAACTTGTTAAAAGAACTATGCTGGTGTTTTCACACATTGGGTTTTTTCCCAATGGAAAACATGGTTCTATACGAATAAAACGACTTCCATACTCTAACTGCTATATGAAATATGGGTAAGAAGAAGCTCCATATGATACAGGGACTACACTGACTATTATCCCTCAAGTTCATATGCAATTCAACTGATAAACACTGTCATTTCTACAACTGGAATCGCTTTCTGATCTATCCATTCCCTTCTTACCAAATCTACTGTAATGGCTATTGTTGAGGTTCGCAGCACTACAACAGTCCCTCCAGCTCCAAGCCCCTCCAAGGGGAATGTTAGGGTGAGGAAAGCACAGGTATTGAGAAGAGGGGTTGGGGTTTCCATACATTAACTAAACTTCATTAACATCTCAATTCACCACAAATAAACATAAAATCTATTTTTATAGCATGTTTACTATTCAAATACAGCTTTAAAACAAATGCCTTATCCTCCTCATAGCATATCTGGAGCCAGCACTGACCTTCCACCATATGAAATCAATATTCCTTATAAGATGCAATTCAAGTCAATTTATTGTCCCATCAGCCCTTCTCCAAGATTTAAATTCTTTAAAGTACCATCTAAAATATTTCATCAAGTTTGCCTGCCTTCCTGCTTCAACTCTTCTACTTGCCCTCAACCACTCAAACTAGCCATACTAAAAAACCTGCATTTCTCTAAACATACCTTGCTCTTTCAATCTTCATGCTTTGTCCTTCCTCTTTGGACACCTGGCTAGTATCGCTCATAGACTGAAATTCAGTGCTAGCACTACATCCTCCATGAATCCCTACTTAAATTCAGAGACCTTCCCTCCCTACCAGAATTTCCTCCCCTAGGCAAAAGAGGTGGGACCCATTCTCCTCAGGAGTCCCCTAACATCCCAGTGCAAAAATACCTTCAGTCTGTTCTTATCACCACATGGTTCAATGATTCCCACAAAGTTCCATCTGGACATCATACTTATTAGACAAATCAACCTAATCTTGTTTTTCATTGTATCCTCGCTGCCTCACACAATGCCCGGTACCACAGTTAATGCTGAATGTATGTTTGAGGAGTTGGAATTAATTTCTCTATACAATACAGGAATGAAAATATGTACATTAATAAAACTATAAATAATAGTGACAATAATCACAGAAAATACCTCACATTGTGATTTTCACATAAAATTAAAATAATAAACTTATGATAAAGACACAATGAAATGTTGGACTTTATGCCTCAATTGTTGAAATGCTTAAAATCGCATTTTTAAATGTGTGGTGGTTCTAACTTAAGAACTATTTGACACATGCTGTATCAGTTGTTTATAGGTGATCCTTGAACAACACAGGAATTAGGTGCAACAACACCTGCATAATGCATAGTTGAAAACTACCAATACCATGCTGTTGACTAAGAACACTTACCTATAACATAAACAGTCTATTAACCACATATTTTGTATGTTATGGGTATTATATGCTGTATTCTTATAATATGTAAAATAAAAATAAAGTACAATAAAAATAAATACAATAAAATAAGTAAAATAAAGGGAAAATACATTTAAAGTACAGTACTGGATTTAATGACAGTGTAAGTTTATATCATCTGTTTATAAAAAATATTCACACATAAAATGGACCCATGCAGTGCAAACCTGTGTTGTTCAGGGTAAATTGTATTTGATCACTATTAAGTGAAACACTTTTCTTTTTAACTGCAATAAATAAGTCACTCTATTACACTGAAGTTGATAATTTTAATTTTTTTCTCCTAAAGGAATGGTCACATGCGGAATGAAAAGCATTTTAATTATCCTTTAACAAGATGAATGTCCCAATTTTTTGTGATTCGGGACAATTTCTTATCAAGACTACCAGACTTTCATGAACATTATGATTTTCAGATATGTAGTAGGTATTATAGAACAAGAAGATATTGTGAAATATTAGTGACAATTATAAATTGAGGAAGAAAACTGGACAATGTTTCCAAAGTCTGTAAGTATTGTGGAAATGAATGCTACTAAAAGTAAAGAGGTGACTTAGAACCAATTTCCATCTTCGAGTTATGTTCCAAGTAAAAGAAAACAAAATTTAGCAAAGCATATGGTGTATCATTTCCTGCAGCAGAAACACCCACCCGGACCAGTGCCCTCACTGAGTATAGAGTACAAGAATAGCAACCTGAGGGAAGCCCACAGGCTCGAAGGGCTACTGGCTGGCTCTTTGTCACCAAATGCAGCAGGTTGAATGCAGACATCACTGTGATATCTTCACCAATAAAACGAGAGGCAAAAAACAGTGGCAAGAGCTAAGTAGGAGAAAAAAGAAAACAAAAACAAATTAAAACATCACAAAGGTTAAAGACATTCATTGCACAATTGATAGCTACAGCTTTACCTGGGAACTGTACACACACACACAGTGTTAATAAATCTCAAGTGTCTATTTGTCAGATGGTGGGCTTACTTTCAACCCAGACTTTTTTTATATTTTACTAATAAAATACACACATATAATATAGCATTGTAATCTGTGAACACATTTTGCAAGAAGCTGAGAAAAGATATGAAGTTTAAAACAGCTGAAAGGAACAGGGTTTATTGAGTCAGGTACCATGTGACAGGAATTATCTGGAGCCTAATATACACACTGTATCATTTAATTCTTTTAAAAACCTAAGAAGTAGGTTTCATGCCCCAAATACATAGGTGAGGAAATGGACTCAAAGGTCCAAGGGCACAAAGCAAATAACCAGTCCGAAAGGATATAGAAAACTCTGTTAAATCTGAATGCAAAGCCCTCCTCTTTCCTACACTATACTGCTTTCTTCCCACAATTACTGGCAAATCCCCCTCCCTGGAAAGACTATAAAATACTGTGAGAGTAAAATATTGCAAGATAAGTTTCATTTGTTTTAAAATAGAAAGCCAAGGGCCTCCCTGGTGGCGCAACGGGTTGAGCACAGCACTATGAGGCTATCCAGAGCCGCTGCTGCCCGAGTTTGATTCCCGGCCAGGGAAGATTCCCACACAGCGTGGCAGACCTCTCCTGCCTTGCCCGCTGCTCCCCTCAGCAGTGTATTTCCTTCGATCAGCCTGTTCTGCTCCTCACTCTGTCTCTGGTGAACCCTCTCAACACCCCACACCTCTGGCCTACACCCCAGCTTGTAAGCATAAATAAATAAATCTTTAAAAAATAAAATAGAAAGTCCAACAACTTAAGGACAGTAGACTTTCACTTTAGGAATAGTGTTAAATTTGAAGAAAGTATAGAGAATACAACTTTTCATTTGATTTTATGATTTATAATCTCTAGATCTATTCTGTGATAATAGTCACAAGCTAGCCTTCTAATGCAAAAATATTTTTAATTTTTTTGAAAATGAATTATGTGCAAGTATATGAAAATTGTGTGAATATTAAACTTCAGGGAAAAGTTCATTCCAATTTTCTTCAATATTTCATATAATCTATCAACTGATAAACATTAAATTCAAGTGAAGATAGAAATAGAGTACTATTAACTTGTAACATTTTGTCCAAAATTAGCATTATAAATCCAAAAATGGATATAAAATGAATGTCTTACTCATTTCCTGACCCTCATTTCCCTCAAAATAAAAGTCTGTTCCTAGTCTCCCCTGACCTCCTTGAAGAACAAACACATAATAAACAGTAATATGTTTTACCAAATCACTCTGGAGTACCTCTGACAGAAATCTGCTTGTATTAACATGCCTGAACTATGACTCTAAACTAAACTCACTAGGAAACTAAAACATTTTTGTGTTACTAACTAGAGACAAAAGGGAGGAAGAGGGAAGGTAAGTATCACAATGCCTGGCCTGAAAGAACCATTAAACATAAATAAACATGTCATTTTCATGAGTGACTGCAGAGCAGGGGAAAGAGAGCATTCCTTTGGAGCAGACTACTGACTAATAAAAGATCAAAGGTCTATACCTCACAACACTATAAATAAAAATGTATTTTATTCCTTGTGACCTTTTCTGTGAGGAATAAAGTGTGCATGGTAAATGTAATTACTTAGCAAAGCTGTAGCCTCATTGTGCTCCTGCAGCTGACCATAAAACGTCTTCCTATTCTGTTTCATCAACTGCTGTACCAGGCAGCCTGTGCGCCTACCGACGGCCATGGCCATCTGGCTTGTGTCAAAGCCAGCGCACAGGAAGAAAGGGAGTGATGTCACTCTGCAGGTCAGGCAAAGAACAAAGATGCATTCTACAATTAAAAGCTGAGGGCCTCAAATACCGGGGGTCTCCAGCAAGATATGACTGTGATTTAAAGTTCAGACAGTACTGCATTTATTTCTACCCAAAAGCTAGGGCTCCATCTAGTGGCAAATTAGTTTTGCCCGGTTTTCTTTAAAAGCAAACACAGAAAGCACTACAATTAGCACCAATAAAGCAAAGCAGCTAAAGTGATTACTTTTAAAACCATCTTGTCCTTATTCACTAAAGAATCTAAAAAGCATGATTTGTCACAATGTTCTCCATTTTCAAATTTCAAATTCAAAATCAAGTGTTTCATATGTTAAAATTTGATACAGCTTTGATCATCTTAATACTTGCAAAGAATTAGAAAAATGCATGCAAAGTGACATTACTTAAATAGTACCTTGACAATATGTAGCTGCAATGTAAGTGAAAACAGTTTTGATAAATTAATATATGCATCATGATGCCTTGGTGAAAAAAAATCTTATACTCCCACAAAACAGAGTTTATATGACCCTAGCATGTAACAGCAGAAGCAACTCTTTTCTAGAACAGAAAAGCAATTTCTTTATGCTGAAATGACTTTTAAAAATTAATCTTAATTAATATTTTCTGCTTAATTTATGTATGCAATAAACGAAGTAAAATACTTTGACAAACTGATGTGATCTACAGAATACATTTGCATGAAAGATGGGATATCAGAAGTAGAATGGATGTTTGATGAGTTCTGCAGTCAGATGGCCTGGACGTGAATCCCAGCCCTGGCCCTATTTAGCTATGTGACTTTTTTGCAAGTCACCTATTCTCTTTTAGTGGTTCAATTTCTTCAACTCTGAAACAATAATTAGGCAAGTTGGTAAAAAGCACTTGGAACAACTCCTGGGATACAGTATATGCTCAGCAAATGTTAGTTACTATTATTCAAATGTACAATAATTTGCTTCGTTTTAAAATTACATAAATTAGAAATTTCTAAGTCTGTTTATACCCAATTTTACTTAGAGTTAGCAGTTCATTCTCCAAAGTTAGATCCTATGTAGGCCAGAAAACTTACTAGTCTTTGGAAATCCATTATTTTAACTTCAGAGTAATTACAATTACTTAGCAAAGGTGAAGTCCCATTGTGTACATCATACATATTAGCTCTTTTAACCCTCATGATCTTAAGAGGTGTATATTATCATTTTCCTGTTTTCATATGAGAGATTGGCAAATTAAGTAGTTCGCCCAAAATCTTACAGGCACTAAGGAACAGGTCCTGAAGTAATCTGAATAATTCAACAGATTTTAACCTAGGCCATCTAGCTTCAAGGCCAGCTTTTAATCACTACACAAATGGCAATGAAAAGTCTGAGATTGTATCAACCACTAAATAACCTGGTTCTAGGGCCTCCCTTGTGGGCGCAACGGGTTAAGTCTCAGCACTAAGAAGCTATCCAGAGCCACTGCAGCATGAGTTCAATCCCCAGCCGGAGAGATTAACACATGGCGCAGCAGACCTCTCCTGTCTCGCCCACTGCTCCCCTCGGCAGTGTATTTCAGTCGATCTGCCTGTTCAGCTCCCCACTCTGTCTCTGGTGAATCCTTTCACCTCCCCACACCTCTGACCTACACCCCAGCATGTATACACAAATAAATCTTAAAAAATAATAATAATAATAATAATCGGGTTCTATATTTCCCTGCTAGATAATCTGGCTAATAATAAACACTTAATAAAAATTATATTAAATCAAAAAGATTGAATAAAAGTAGGGAGTTAAGGAAATGAAAATTCTGAGGCAAACTCAGATTTATCAATTTGATCTTTCTGTTCCATGAGATACAATTCCCTTTCTCTTTCACCTTCAAAATTTTTCCCTACATGCCTTGAAGACCTTTATGATATATATTAAAGATGCCTAAAACTAAGGCCACTTTAGTCTATAAAAGTTGTAATATGCTGATGACATGGTAATTCTGAGGAACAAACAAACCACTCTCCCCCCTACCACCACCATCCTTCTCAAAAATTCAAATTCCAATTTGGCTGCTTTCTTCCCACTGCACTCCCTGGATTTCTGGATGAAGAGCCTCACCACAAATAATTCCAGGCCAAAAGAACATACTGCTGGTTGCTAGTAATCTCTGAGACAAGAGTTAGCATTAACAACCTGTTAAAGGGCCTCCCTGGTGGCGCAGAGGTTAATCACTGTACTGAAGCGAGTTCAATGCCCAGTCGGGGAGATTCCCACATGGCGAGGCAGATCTCGCCTGCGTCACCTGCTGCTCCCCTCAGCAGTGTATTTTTGTCGATCTGCCTGTTCAGCTCCCTGCTCTATCCCCCTCTCGATGTCCCCTGCCTCTAGCCTGTACCCCAGCTTGTATGCATAAATAAATAAATCTTTAAAAAAAAAACCTGTTAAAAATCATCACTGAGAAAATCTTTAATTCTCCAAGTTTGTCCTCAACTTTCTCACTTATGTGTTGCCTTTACTCAAATGAGTCTGATAGCATGTTACAGATCAATGTGTTATTTTTTGAATGCCAATGTCTATGCATCTTGCTCATCTACATAAAGATCTAATACATCACTTTGAAATTATTTAGTGTTAAAAAATACTGATTGAACAAAACCTAATGAAGAATATCACATTGTGTTGAGAATATAATTAGATGACATAATTGCCTATAACTTTCTGCTTCAAACTTTTGGATGGTACCCAAATGTTTATTTCAGGTTTTCACAAACCCCACAAACAAGAGACAACCCTTCAAACATGTTTGGTAGTCAAACAGTTACAAAAATCTTACCCAATATAAAGGGTCTGAGAGGTTGTGCAATAAACACACCAGCTTAATTTTTCTTACTTTATGCTTCTCAAATGTTTTTAACCATATAAAGCTCCTTTCATCCTATCACCATCCCACAGAACACATTTTGGTAAATCCTTTGGATAAAATCCAAATTCCTAAACAAAACATCTACCATTCTATATCTAGCTGCTGCCTAACTCCTACTGCACTTCCACACTGCATTGTACCCTACACTCCTACCATACGGATGGGCTGGTATTTTCCCTCAAACAGGTCTGCTGCTTCCTACTCTCCTACTCCCACCTCCACATTTTTCTTCATTTCTCTGTCATAGTCACCACTCCCAAATCTCACTACTGCTAACTCCTATTCTGGTGTCACTTGTAGTGCCAAGCATGCTTTCACACCCTATATAAGAAAATTGCAGGGCACTGATTTGCTTAAATCTCTGTCTCCCTATTCTTTGGAAGAAGAGGGAGTTCTTATGAAGTTCTTATGAGGCAGTTCTTAGGAAGAAGTAGGAAACTAAAAATGCATTCTCACTTAACATTCAAAGATAATTCGAATGCCCTTCTTTGTTAAAGAAAAAAAAAAAAACTTCTTTTTCTCCATCGTATTTCCCCCAGAACTCTGGCATTTATTGAAATCTGACATCTACAAAATTCTACTGAAGTTAGTGTTATTTTTTTAGTTTGTGTTTATTTTTATTTCCTTTCACTTTTTTCCTTGCTGTTAAACAATAAACTGCCAAAAAGAAATAGCATAAAAAGAGAATCCAGAGAAGTCACAAACTTGATAATTAGCTCCAGGATAAATGAACTGATTGTACTAGTGAGTTTAAAGTGTCAAACCTAAAGGTCAAATCCCTTTCCAATAAATACCAAAGAAATGTCCACATCACTGTTTTTCCGTAAATTAGTAAAAGGTGTCCTCCCAAAACTACAGAGACCAATAAAAGTTGACAAATTTTAAATGTGTGAAGGACAAAACTAAAACCAAAAAGGCCCAAACTCTTAATTCACCAAAATACCAGAAAAGAAAGATTATGTTAGGGCTAGGAAAGAAATCTCAAGAAAAAGAATATCATTTTGAATAGAATATATTGTATTTTGCGGTAGAAATTTCATTGTTGCTATTTTTCTCATTTTACTCATGAGCCAGCATTTGGGAGCCACTAACCTAAAGTCTACTGCGCAGTTCTACAAAAACATTGGTGCTCTTATGAGCACAGTGCCAAGCACCAAGCTCATACTCAATGAATGTTGCTGAATGAAGTAATTAATCAACATATAATTTACTTCTTGAAATCAATAGGCCATTGCCTAGAATTGGGCATCCCTTTGTTTAAGCAGAGATCTTTTTGTATTTGTTATGAGAAACAATAGAACCCTGACTATTCAGAATCCACAGTCAAATTTCCAAACCATTTACAGAGAATACCTTTCAGGATATGAAATTTTTAACTTACTCAATTCACCTATACAAATTTTTAACACATGGAAAGCAATGTAATATGAGTTGACTAATATGCAAAGATCTAAGATACTGTCTGTGCTGTCCAAAACGTACTAACCTACACGGAAACATGAGATACCTGCTTCATAAATACTTTAATAGGAGTAGAGATAACTGCATGGGTAAGGAAAATTGCTTCCAGCTTTGGGGAGAGAGAGTTGCAAGGATATACAGGGGGGCTACAACAAAGGAAAAGCTGCATAAAGAAGAAACACTTTTTTTAATCTCCAGTTTTAACATTTTCAAATATTTGATTTCAGGAACTATTTGCAATCCTAAAAATTATCAAGAACTTTGTTTGTGAGATTATAACTTATTAGTATTTACTATATTGAAAATCATTAGAAATTTTAAAATATTTGCTCATTCCATTGAAAACAGTGATAAGAAATATTACAAAAATAGTATTTTAAAGAAAAATTACTATTGACTTCAAACTACACCACAAAGTCATAGTAATAAAAACAGCACGGTATTGGAACAAAGGCACAGAGACTAATGGAATCAACTGAAAGTCCAAGAATAAAATCACACACATATGGTTAACAAGCCTATGATGAAGGAGCAAAGAATATACACTGGAACAAAGAAAGTCTCTTCATTAAATCTGTGCTGTAAAAACTGGGCTGTCATATACAAAAGAATGAAACTAGACTACTATCTCACACCATACACAAAAAAATCAACTCAAAATGGATAAAAGACTTGGATGGAATACCTGAAATCATGAAACATATAGAAGAAGATATAGACAAAACACCCATGATATAAACTTCAGAAACATCTTTGAAGACTCAACTCCAGAAGCAAAGAAAACAAAGAAGAATATAGACAGCTGGGACTCCATCAAACTGAAAAGCTTCTGTACAACAAAAGAGACAGCAACCAAAATGAAGAGACACCCTAATGAATGGGAGAAAATATTTGCACACCATATATCTGATATCGCATCAGAATCAAATATCTCCAAAGAGTTTCAAATATCTACAAATATCTACAAATATCTATTAAATATCTACAAAGAGTTTACACAACTCAACATCAAAAAAAGAAAAGAACACAATCAAAAAATGGGCAGAGGAGCTAAAGATATTTCTCCAAAGAAGAATGCAAATGGCCAAGAGATACGAAAAAATGTTCAACATTATTTATTATTAGGAGACTACAAATAAAAACTACAATGAGATAACAATTTAGACCTGTGAAAATGGCCCATATTTTAAAAAAACAGAAACAACAAATGTTAGCAATGATTTCATTAAAAAAAAAAAAAGGAACCCCAAACACTGCTGGTGTAAACTGGTCCAGCTATTATATTATGGAAAGCTATATGGAGATTCCTCAAAACACTAAAATGACCCAGTGATTTTATTCCTGGGAAGCTACCCAAAGGATACAAAAACACTAATTCAAAAGGATACCTACAACCCTATATTTTTATTGCAGTACTGTTTAACAACAGCCAGGATATGGAGACAACCTAAATGCCCCAACACAGATAAATGGATCAAGAAGATGTGTGTGTGTGTGTGTGTGTGTGTGTGTGTGTGTGTGTGTGATGAATACTACTCAGCAATCAAAAAGATATACTCATGTTATTTGCAGCAACATGGATGGAGCTGGAAGGGATTATGCCAAGAAAAATAAGTTAGAAAGAGAAAGACAATATCTTATATGCAAAATACAGAGAAACCAAAGGGTCAAGAAAAAGAAAAAACTGACATAGATCTGAGGCATACAGCAAGAGACGGGGAGGAAGAAGGGTCAAAGCAGGAAAGGAAAGAGTACAAGGGATGCTGGAGATTGATCACGGGCGCTATGGTGGTGGGAGAATTATGAGGAATATACCTGAGAAGAGAAAAATAACTGTATTACCCATAAACACATACACATACACAATGGCAAGAATAATTTTTGCAAATCTCTAACATCTGGCATTACAGAAAACAGCTAAATTCTCATTTCACCAATACTACTACTAGAGAAGCATATGACACATAGATTAATTATACCACTAAATTAATAGTATCCCTCCTTTAAATAATATTCCCCATAGATGATTTGTTAATACCCCCGTGGTAATGAAAGAGCTGAAAAATCAGTGGCTCCTTGTGACATTTTATATGATTGTTTTTTTTTCCATGGAAAGCATTTCTCTCTTGACTTTTTTACTCCACTATTACACCACATCATTTTCTTCCTCACTTTCTGGAAATCACATCTGTCTCTTGGATATTTCCTTCTTATTCCCAAACTGTGATTAAGTTCCAGAGCTACCCCTTCAATACCCTGCATACCTTCACTACTTAATCTACTCAACCATCATTTCTGGACAGACAACCACTGAACCGAGCTCTAATGGTATGTTTTATAATATATACTGGATCATAACATCAAATTGTATTTGCATAGCATGTTCTAATTTACAAGGCATTTTTATATACATTATGAAATGGCCTTATAAGAAATGGCTTATAAGAAAATAACTTTGTATTATTATTTAAATACCCTTCTATACATCTTCCTATGACAATATCATTACTAATAAATCATTTTAACAGTGTGGACTAGGTGATTATGCATGTGTACAGATACCATTTATTCCTCACATCAACTCTGAGATAGGCATTCCTGTATGTGGTGGTTATTAGTACTATTCACCCAACATTTCTAGCTCTCCATTTTTGAGGCACATGGTAGGTATACAGCTCCTTTGTGAGTTCTAGTCTAAACTAGTTCTAGTCAAAAACTTGTGAACAGAAATAATGTGTGTCACTTCTAAGCCAGAGCACTTAATTGCTAGAGGAGACTCTCCAGAACTTTCTTTCCCTCTCCAATAGTGACCAACAATATTGTATAATTACCTGGTGGCTACTCCATTTACCATGACTCTGGAGTAAGGATACATGGAGTAGAGCTCTATCTGACCACAAAGAGCACACAATACAAGCAGGAAATAAACCTTCAGTGTTTATGAGCCATTGGAATTTGGGAATTATGTGTTCCAGCAGAAACTGAGGTTCAGTCCGAAAATAACTAGCTTAATATCATAGCCAGTAAATGATGGAGTCAGAGTTTGAAGTAAAGCCTATTTTAATCTCCTCTACTGCATGAAAAATTCCTTAAGGGCAAGTATCCTTGTGTCCCAGATTGCTGTCCTTGTTTAGGAAACAAAGGACTATGGGTGCTTTGGTGTTGGGTGTGTTGTAGTGACATACATCTAAGGAGGTGTGAACCTACCCCCTAAATCATACACAGTGTTGTAAACCAATGATACCTCAACTAAAATAACAAACAAAACAACAGATCCTAGAAGAATGAGAAGTTCAGTGCCAAAGACAATGAGACTACCCTGAAAAGTCCATAGTTCCTCTCTTGTTAGTCATTCCTTCTATTTTTAAATCTCCCAAAGAGATTCTGACTTTGCTCAGAAGACATGGCTCTCCTCTCATTCTCATTCAGACATTAAAGGTTAGGAGAGAGTTACTCACCTTGGATCACCTGGAACTAGCAAATTGGTACAAATCCTTTAAGAATTATTGTAATTACTGTAGAACCATAAAAGACTAAAAAAATGGAAGCATGATGTTACTTGATTTTAAACTATGCTTTAAAGCAACAGTAATTAAAGCAATATAATATTGGAATTAAAAAAAAAAAGACAAATGGATCAATGTAACAGAATTGAAAGTCCTGAAAAAAATCCATACATCAATCAATACCTCGTTCATGACACAGGAGCCTGACCACAAAATGAAGAATGAAGATTCTCTTTAACAAATGGTGCTGAGAAAACCAGACAGACATATGTAAAAGAACGAAGTTGAAACTCCAAAATCAAAATAAAATAGAAATGGATTAAATACTTAGATGTAAGACCCACAACAATAAAATACATAGAAGAAAACACTGGCAGTACATTTCATGACATCAATGAAACAGATATTTTCAGAAACTTTGGCCCCTCTGATAACGGAAAAAAAGGCAAAAATAAATAATTGAGATTACCTCAAATTAAAAACCCTTTACACAGTGAAAGAAAATACAAGGAGGTTAAAAAGTCATCCTACTACTGAATGGGAGAAAATAGCCACATTAGACAACTGACAACGGGTTGGTAATTTCCAACATATATAAAAAACTTATTCAACTTAACAACAAAAGCCCACTCAGTAAGTGCTGATCTGAATAGACAATTCTCCAACAAGGATATTCAGAAGGCCAAGCAATATATGAATAAATGTTCAAACATGACTTTTGATAAGGGAGATGACTTCTGATAAGTCAAAACCATGAGATATTATTTCACACCCATGAGACTAGCATATGAAAACGACCCCCCCAACATTATTGGTAGGAATGTAAATTGAAGCAATCATTTTAAAAAGTGATCTGGACCTTTTAAAAAACTAAAAAGGAATATATTATGTGACCCAGCATTCCCAGTTTGGGGCATATATCTTAACATGAAACCTATTAACTCAAAAAAAATCACATGATCCACAACGTTTATTATAGCATAACTTACAATAGTTAGGATATGGAAACAACCTAAGTGTCCACTGACAGAAGATTGGATTAAGACATAGTATGTCCACACAATGAAAATACTATTCAACTATAAGAAAGATGCAAGTTACCATTTCCAGCAAAATAGAAGCAGTTTGAGGGAATTATGTGCAATAAAGCAAGTCAGAAAGATAAAGAATGGATATTTTCATATATACATATATGAATAAAATAAGAAATTGTAGTGAATGAACTGGCAAAGTAAAATACATAGAAAGTAGTGGACACTCATAAATTGAGGTTTCTGAGGCCAAGAGAGAGGCAAAAAAGATGAAAGAGATATAAGGGACAGTAGTAGGAAATAAAAAGAACACAATAGAATTATAGACTAAATAAATAGCTAATCTCACTATTATTTATTTATTTTTTTACATACAAGCTGGGGTACAGGCCAGAGGCGTGGGCGGCGAGAGGGTTCACCAGAGACAGAGTAGGGAGCAGAACAGGCAGATCAGAAATACACTGCTGAGGGGAGCAGCGGGCGAGGCAGGAGAGGTCTGCCCCACCAAGTGGGATTCTCCCCGGCTGGGCGTCAAACTCGCGTCGCCGCTGCCGACAGCTCCACAGCGCTGCACCACCGGGGAGGCCCTAATCTCACTTTTAAATAAAGTTGAAATAGGCAAAGAAGATGTAATGTTTCAATGAACCATTAGACTACTTTTTATCATATCCAAAACCCAATTTCTTTCTTTGCTCTACTAATGTACTATGTTTTTCTGTATTCCTGAGCCTGTTAAAAAGTACTAATATCCACCCAGATGCTAAACCTCAAACCTGGGTGTGTCCCCAATATATTTTCTAGTTTAACCATTCATATCCAAACAATACTAAGTGCTATCAATTTTATTTCCAAGATATTGCTCAAATACATCCTTTTCTTTTCAGCTCTCATCTAGAATGCACCAAATAACAATAAAAATATATATTAAAAAAAAAAAATAGAATGCACCAATGGCCTCTTACTGGTCTTCCTGGTCTAACCTGACTCACCTACACTACCCTCCATGCTGTTGCAAAAGCACCATTTACTAGCTCTGACTGCACCACAAGCCTGCTCCTGTGCTTCCATCACTCATTACACCTACAGGGGAAAATCCAACCAATCTATCCTTGCATTCAAGACCTATCAGGTTCACTTCTTTTCCTGTGATTTAACTTCACTCCCAATGCTCCCTGGTAAACTATATGCTTCAGGAACTCTCTTGTCCTTTACTTTATCTCTAATACCTTACACAGTGCTAACCCTTAGTAGGCATTCAACAACTGTATTCTCATCTGAGGATAGCCAACTATTTATAGTTTCCCACACATAATACATAAAGAATGAATTGTTGGTTTTCATCCTCCACGACCCTGTTCTTCCCTGTAAAATTCTTCTTTTCCAGCTTCTCCCCTATCTCTCCCTATCTACTCTTTTATTAGAAAATGACCATGAACAATCCTTCCCCTATACTACTTCCTACTTCAGTACCTCTATTATTATATCTATTACTGTATGTTAGAATTTTAGGTTTATATATTTCTGCCTCTCCTATAAACTCCTTTTGGTAGTCATTTCTTTAAAATAAGGGCTCAATAAATTTTAATAGAACTGAGCTCAAATGTCATTTCATGTTTCCCCCCATCTCTGTACATAATACAGCATTTCCCGTATGACTGGAGTTCTATTCATTGTCTAGGCAATGTGCGTATACAGAAAAATGTCAAAACTGGGCTCAAATTTTGACTCTATCACTTAACCAGTCAATAAATTGTGAGCAAAATTACTTTATTTGACCTTTGGTTTTGACCCTATCTGCATCAGTTTGGGAAGAATGAGATGAGAAATGTTTTTGAAGGCATCTAGTAGAGCATGCGGTGAATTTTATTTCTCTTACTGAAAAGGAAAAGCAAGAGAATGTTTAAGATATACTATAGAAATGAGAGACAGAAATGGCAAAGGAAAGGGAAACAGGGAAGGATGGAAAGAGATAGAGAGAATGTGTATACATATGTTTGTATATATATGTGCATGTGTCTCTGTGTGTTGTGTGCTTTGATGGCTTAATTAGTTTAGTTTTTGATCAGTGTAAAAATGAGGTAATTGTGTAACAGACAATTCAGCTAAGATTAATTCAAGATTAATTGTTCTATTTCAGCAATTACATTTTAGTGTTTGTCAAAGAGATTATTATCTTTAACAAAAAAGAAAAATTTCAAGTTCTGCAATCTGTCTCAGTAAATTGATTCAGACAATCACTTAGGCATGCATGGTGCAAATACATTAATAAAATAGGAATATGATTAAATAAACTTTTGGTCATTATTTGCTTTGACTATCTCAATAGGAGTTATCAAATATTTTTGGAGTTCAACTAAAAACTGCCAATATCACTCACTCTTACTCCAAGATAAAACTGATCTAAGACATAACTAATTTTTCACCATGACCTTGAGAAATACCTACATTAGAGGTACTGAATTCCCAGCACTTACTTTGTGACAAATATTAATTTGTCATTTGGATACTAGTAAATTCCATTATTTCTAGATTTTTTTTTCATATAGAATGCTAGCAACTATCTATATTTTATAACTACACTATTACCTGCATTCAGTTTCTTCTCGTATATTTTGCAATCTCCTAATTATGCTTTTTTAAAAATTGCTCTTATCAATTAAATGTTGTTTGCCAAGGGAGAGTTAACATACTCTATAATAGTCTATAATTCTTTGAGATAACAGAAAAGCCCAGGAAACATTCCTCCCAATCGAAAAAAAAAAAGTATAAAAGGCATGGAGTCAATAACTGAATGCAGTAAACGTTTTTATGCAATGAAATGAAAAAGATAAAAATAATCCTTAAAAAGGAGAACATATAATATAAAAACAACATAACTATAATCATGTGAATTTACAGATCCCACTTTTGTTAACAAAGGCAGAGCAGAGCAAAGAGTCCTAAATTCCTCCCATAAAGAAAAGTCAAATGCTATTGCAATTTTTTTTTTTAGTTTTTAAACATTTTTGAAGGCCACAGAAGCTAAACTGTAATGTCAATGTCTCAAATCCAATGAAAGATAAAAAGCAAATAAAACATAGAAACCACATGGCAAAAGGTTGAAAACCGAAGGGGAGAGATCATTTTATTTTCTTTAAATATATTTTTATTGTTATTTATATCTTTTACATTTTGTATTCCCCTTGGGTAACCCACCACCAATTCACCCATGATCCATCTCCGTGGTCCCTTGTGTTCTTTTCTACTCCATTTTGTGGAAGAGATCATTTTTTTAAAAAAGCATAAAACAATAAGATAAGGAGAGTCATCGAAGATGTCCATGATGACACATCTAGTCTTTCAGACATTTAGAAATGCTTGATATACATAAGTGTAGTTGAATACTGCTTGTAACTGATGGAAAATGTTACCTTTGAAAGTGAAATTGTAAAACTACCTCTTTAAACAGTATATTATCTATACCTTTTCATTGGATTGAGGGAGGTAGGAAGAAACTGCAGCTGTCTTGCTAGTGTGTATGAGAAAACATCTGGTTATCTACTGCCTATAAATTACATGCATTTCATTTAACTTTCCTGTATATATGGCGTGTATACTAGACAAATGGGTACTAACTTTATAATATCTAGTCTCTAGATATTAAAGATATTGCAATGTATCACTAAAGAAGAATTAGTAAACCAACATTTAAAAAAATATTTTAGAACTTTATCCTAAAAAAGAAAGGTAAGTAACTGAAGGAGAATAACATGATCAGATCTGCAAATTTAGAAGATTACCATGACTGAAGGTGAAAATGGATGGGGGTGGCATAAAACCAGAGGTAGGAAAACCAATTAGGAAGTTATTGAAAAAAAATCTAGGAAACAGACTGATGGAGAGCATGAGATAGGAAAAGAAAATTTACAACTCCTATTCTGGTCTAGCAACTGAACAAATAGCAATACCATTTACAGAGATAAGGAACAAAGTAAGGGGAGGCTTAAGCTTAGGTTTAAAATAAAAGGTCAGTTTTTGATCTCCTGAAAGTGCCTAATTACACAGTTATCCAAGTGAAGGTGATAAAGAAGCAAGTGGATATATAGGACTGTGGCTTAGGAGACAGAACTGGACTTACAGAGAGGAATTAATCTTATACAAATAGAACTGAAGCCTCAGATTGCCTAGGAAAATGTGTGAATGCGAAAAGAAAATGTCAGCGTCCTGAGGAACTTCAACTTTCAGAGAGAAACTAACAGAGAAAGACCTAGCAAAGAAGAATGGTAGCCAGAGAGGAGAGAGATCAAGGAAAGGGTTGTTCCAGAAAGACAAGAAGAATGATGACAAGGATGATGACGTTGCTAGCTAACATTTACTGTGGATTAACTCTGTAAAAGACACTATGCTAAGTAACTAACATAATATCTCAATAATTACAACAAACAATGTGGTACGAACATTATTCACAACCTATCAGTGAATAAATTAAGCACAGATAATATGAATTTGCTAAGATAGCACACTGAACAATAGCAGAGCCAGAAACCAAGAGAAAAAGACTATTTCTAGGAGTGAATGGTCAA
This sequence comes from Scalopus aquaticus, assembly GCA_004024925.1. Classification (NCBI taxonomy): domain Eukaryota; kingdom Metazoa; phylum Chordata; class Mammalia; order Eulipotyphla; family Talpidae; genus Scalopus; species Scalopus aquaticus. The sequence continues at coordinate 51,726 of PVIJ01006025.1, forward strand.
TATATCGAATGCCATAAAGGCAGGAAAACAGGGACCAAATTGAATCCACTGGATTGAATGATATGGACATTTAATGATATAAACACCATTAATGGAATAGTGTGGCTCCGTCTTCTCATTTCCTTAGACCCTATATCAAGGTCTCAGTTCTCCCACCACCACCTAGTCCAGACCAATATCAACTGAACAACTAAAATAGCCCTAAAGATTTGCCTGCTTTCCCATTTGGCCTGTACACTCAATTCTCTCTCCACAGCGAAGCCAGAGTGATTATTTTAAAACGCAAATCATATTTTGTCACTGAATGCCAAAAAATCTTCTACGGGATTTTATCACACAGAATAATAATCTAAACTCCTCAGAATGGTCTAAAAGCCCCACAGGATCTCTTTACCCACAACTCTAAACATTTTCCTTCTTGTTCCTTCCACAAAATGGTCTTCTTGATCCTTCTACATGGGCAGTGCTAGTTCCAAACTGAGAATGAAAATCCCTGAGAACCAAGCTTCAGGCTCCCTGATTCATACTTGATCACCAGAGTCTCAATGATTTAGTGCTTGACATGCTACATAGGCTCAGATATAATACTGGATGGGTGGCAGAAAAGAAAGATTAAAAGAATGTAAACAACTTGTAAAGCACCTTGGTCACTGAGAATGTCAGGTTGAGCAGGTTGTTTTTTAAAATGAGAGAAATCTCAATGTGTTTAAATAACAGATAGCAGTAGATAACCTGTAACTTGGAGACACCATGAAGTCAGGGAATGTAAGAAAAAACATTAATCAGCCACTTTAGAGAGAAAATACAGCTATACAAGAAAGTTAGAGTAAAAAGGGAAGGTACAGTGCAAAGGGATTTTATCTCCCTGTCCCTAAGTTAAATTGTTCCGTAATTTGAGGAGTTTGGTTTGTAATACCTAAAATCTATTACAAACCATAAACAGAAAGAAAAAAATGGAAAAGTTTCAGGTAATGCAGAAAGTATAATTTCTCCTTCTAATTAGAAAGAAAATAATAAATCCCAGAGAATTGAGAAAGTGCTAAAAAAATCCTTGAACCAAAATTGTGTGATAATCACCAGAGTCTGAATGAATTAGTGCTTGACATATTACATGGGCTCAGACATAATACTGGATGGGTGGCAGAAAAGAAAGACTACTGGCTCAATGCCAAAATGCCTAGATTCAAATGACAGCCACACAAACTATTGAATGCATCTCTGGCTCAGTTCCTAATCTTAATACACGAATTATCATACTTATTGTGCTTTCTTGATATAGTTGCCATGAGCATCAAATGAGTTAATATAAGTAAATATTAAATACTTGGAATAGTGCCTAGCCCATAGTAACATCTACATGCAAATATTTGTTGTTGTTGTTGTTGTTGTTATAATTATTATTCTTTAATAAATGGATAATGGAAGTTAAAAGAACAGGTAGAAAGTAAAAAGATTTGACTCCATACTAAAACACAAAAATCCTAATGGATAAATGTGCAAGGAACAGAAATAAATAGAAAGTGGAAAAATATACAGCCATACACTTTTAACAAACCCTATATTACAGAATCTTAAAGTAAAAGCAACATCAGATATCACCCAGTCCAATTTGTTCATTTTGCAGATGTGAAAACCAAGGAGCTTTAAAAGTCTGCAGCAAGAACGAGACTAGAAAAAGCCATTCTACCAATTCACTACTCAACAGTCTTTTCATCCTACTACCCTGACTCCTTTGCAACATGAACATAAACACAAGAATGTAAATATGCTAATGAGTGCAATATTTCAACTGCCTTTCCACAGATTAAACATCCTCTGCCTTCAATCCCTCCTCCTCTGAAGGTAGTCTGATTGGAAGACATAGTCACACTCCTCCTAGTCACAGGGAAGTCCCAACTCCAACCAAATACGGATTCTCTGACAACCAAATACAAAATAAACAAGAGAAATGAAAGAACAAATGTAAAATCAGATAATTTATACAAGGACTACCCTGCTATTTTTAAAGGCTTAACATGCAGCACAAGCTTATTTTCAATGTTGCCATAAGTTTCACCTATGTACGGAAGGATTGAGAGTGTAAGAGTGAGTGTGTGTGTGTGTGTGTGTGTGTGTGTGTGTGTGTAAATAACATGAGTGACCTAAGAAACTATAGAGATCTGTTGCATAATTTATAGAGACAACTGTCATGGCCGTAACAGAGATGGCTATAGGTGGGTACTTGTATGCAAATCATCTACTAATTTTCATCTCAAAACAGCATATAGCTGGGCCTCCCTAGTGGCGCAGGCAGCAGTTAAGGGATGCGCTGTAGAGCTGTCGGCAGTGACGATGCAAGTTCAACACCCGGCCAGGGAGATTCCCACATGGCGCAGCAGACCTCTCCTGCCTCGCCTGCTGCTCCCCTCGGCAGTGTACTCCAGTCTATCTGCCTGTTGACATATTACATGGGCTCAGACATAATACTGGATGGGTGGCAGAAAAGAAAGACTACTGGCTCGATGCCAAAATGCCTATAATTCATTCAGACTCTGGTGATTATCACACAATTTTGATTCAAGGATTTTTTTTCTAATTGTATTTTTTCCCACCTATCTTTTTAAGGTATAGGATGTTTCTGACATTTAAAAGGCAGAGTGCTCCCCACTCTGTCTCTGGTGAACCTTCTCGCCGCACCACGCCTCTGACCTGTACTCCAGCTTGTATGCATAAATAAATCTTAAAAAAAAAAAACAGCAGATAGCCTAAGAATATTGTTTATATAGCTGAAAAAAAATAATTTTTAAAAAGTATCCAGACACTAATCCCTGAAACTGTTTGAAATTGTTTAATAGTCCAGTCTTACTTAGCATAATGTACATGGTCTGGCATAAAATAAATAATTGCTGTGTAAGAGGACATTAAGCTGTTTTCCTCCCATGCCAAAATTTCAGCTATGGCTCAAATTTTCCAACAAACGTCTCCTCCACATTCTAAAGTGAGATGATAATGAGCCACTGAAAGCTGAGACTAGAATCTCCCTGAGAATATCCATAAGGCAAGAAATCCGTGTTGGGGCCTTCCTGGTGGTGCAACAGGTTAGGTCTCAGCACTATGAAACTATTTGCAGGCGCTGCAGCACAAGTTGAATCCCCGGCCAGGGAGCTTCCTTCCCACATGGTACAGCAGACCTCTCCTGCCTTGCCCGCTGTTCTCCTCAGCAATGTACTTCAGTAGATCCGCCTGTTGTGCTCCCCACTCCTATCTCTGGTGAATCCTCTCACTACCCCACACCTTTGGTCTACACCCCAATTCTTGCATGCATACATAAATAAATCTTTAGAAAACATTCAGTGTTGTCTATAGAGTCTGTAAGTCATAATTTCGACATATGTGTATTTTCCAAACATATGGGAATGCTTTCAGATTTTAAAAAACCCACTCGAAATTTTGATAATGGTATTTTGCTGTAATGTATGTTCTCAGTCAACAACTACTAAAAGCAAAACTACCAACATATGGGAGGGTCTCCTTTTTAAAAATGAATTGAAACTGCTCTTAATACTGTTTACTGAACTTAAATGTCACGTTAGACAAATGTTATGAATATTACTATTTTTAGAAACTCAGAATCAGGATATTTCTGGTCAGGAAGCCAGACCCTGTCAACCTATTTCCTATACCAGCATTCTTTCTCCACTTCACCCATTTCTCCATTCCTCATGTTCCACAAACCTCCATAGCCTGTGTAAATAAAGCCCTCTTAGTCAAATTAATTCCCTCTTATTTCCTTTCCTCCCTTTTCCAGTATCAAGAAATTGTGCTGAGGTTTCCAAACCAGCACACAACTGGGTAAATCAAACATACAAATGCCAAGTAACTATGCTGCTCCTGGTTACCTGGCCAAGGGTCAGAGATCAGAATAGAGTAACCAGGGTGGTCAGCTCAAGTGTATAGGAGGCTTGCAGGTGACCCTTGAAGAGATAAGGGGAGGAAGGCATTCTGGAGGAAAGAGGAGGAATGCAATTAATCACATATTTTTTATTATAGAGTATGAAATTGTGGACAATTATTGATATTTTATGGTTAAGAACCTGACCATGGCAATTAAAAAAGTATTTGCAATGACAAAAAAAAAAAAAAAAAAACCCACAAAATGCACCAGAGTTCTCCATCTGGCAGGAACTACATCTGCTTCACATTCTTAAAAAAACGTGAAGGAAAGAACAGGGAGGAAACAACAGAACGTGTGTTCAAGGCCAACTGAAAAACTTGTAAGAAGCCCAGAGGACAGAGGAAGAGAGGGAAGTAAGGCATGGTGATGATGAAGTCATTTAAAGATTTAGATCCTTATCCTAGAAAGATAAGAAGTCACTGAAAAAGGTTAAAAAAGAGGTTAAGCGGGCCTCCCTGGTGACGCAGTGGTTAAGGGCGCTGTGAAGCTGTCGGCAGCCACACGAGTTCAACGCCTAGTGGGGAGATTCCCACATGGCGCGGCAGACCTCTCCTGCCTCACCTGCTGCTCCCCTCAGCAGTGGATTTCCGTCCATCTGCCTGTTTTGCTCCCCACTCTGTCTCTGGTGAACCCTCTCACCACCCCACGCCTCTGGCCTGTACCCTGGATTGTGTGCATAAACAAATAAATCTTTACAAAAAAAAAAAGAGGTTAAGCAAGGAAATAGTAACAACTGTGCAGTTTAGATAGGTCATTCTGGTGCAGTACCCTTTGTTCAATGTTTCCTATGTATTGTTGGTAGAGGGAGTAATTGTGACATCCCCTAAAAGAGGAAGAGGAACGTTCATACTCACTGGGTATCTTTCAAGTCAGATCAAACTACATCTTCTTTAAGATGCTTTTCCTGTGCCCTCCCTCTTACTTCAGGCAACAAATGTTTGTGGATTTTTTTTTTTTTGTTATTTTCATTTGTGTCTTTTACATTACTGTATACTCCCCGTAGGTTTCCCACCACCAATTCACCCGTGAACCATCACCACAGTCCCCTGTGCTCCCCTCTCCCCCGTTCTGAGCCCCAATCCTCCCCCCACCCCACTGGTTGACGCTCTTGTATTTGGTTCCCCTATATTCCTGTTATAAGTGAGACCATTCAATATTTTTATTTTTCCTTTTGGCTTATTTCGCTGAGCATGATCCCTTCTAGTTCCATCCATGTTGCTGCGAATTGCATGTGTTTATGTTTTTTGAATGCTGAATAGTATTCCATTGTGTATATGTACCACATCTTCTTATTTTTGGGCATCTGGGTTGTTTCCATATCTTCGCTATTGTAAATAGTGCTGCAATAAACATACGGATGCGTGTATCCTTTTGGATTAGTGTTTTTTTGTCCTTTACGTAGATTCCCAAAAGTGGTATTACTGGGTCGTATGGTAGCTCCACGTTTATTAATTTGAGAAAACGCCATATGGCTTTCCACAGTGGTTACAACAACAAATGTTTTATCTCCTCTTTATGTTGAACCTTCCTTACAAATGAATATTTCATCTCCAGCCCTGATCTCTTCCAGTTACAGCCTCTCTCCCAGTTAATCTCTGACTACACATCCCCATATGAATATCCCACCAAGCACCTCAAATGCAATTGATCTAAAACAAAACTTATTTTTACCTCCACCACAACCTGCTGAGTTCACATTTTCTTAACCGCCCTGGCTTAACATCTTACATCCTTCTTTTTCCCCATATTCAATCAATTATTTCTGTCCCAGCTACCTCAACAACACTCCTCCAATCCCACCAGTACTACTCTAGCACAGATCTTCTGAGAAAGACTCTTACAATGCTTCATTATTGGTCTAATAGTTCTTACCCAATTCCATTCATCCTCAACATTATTAGAGAATATACCATATAATCAACTCTATGACATTTCAAGGACCAACAAACTTCCATCTCATAGTTTACTAAACCAGTCCAAATTCTCTAGCCAGCATTAAAAGTCTTCCATCTTCTATGCCAAAAGTAATTTTTTACTTTATCTTCCTACTATTCCCCTTCATACGTGCTTAATTTTTTTCCCTACCTCTGCCCTCTACATCTCATACAGTAAATATTAGGTGTTCAACAAAGCTGATTTCCTTCCATCTGCATTTACTATACTACTCTTTTCCATGTCATTCCCGTTTATTGGAAAATGTCCTATTAGAAATAGGAACATCCTATTTCCTCACACAGGAAATTGGAACATTCATGGAAAGCCCTGAAAAGGATGGGAAAGAAAGCACTGTTACTGAGCTCGCATGTCAAAAGAAGCATCAGAATGCCATAGAAGCTTTTCAGAACACTTTAAAAAGCTGGAATCATACCTGGGACAATAAGTGCCAATAGCTTATCAATGGATCTAAAAGACCTTATGGTCTACTGAAATAAATTGATATGAACTTTATAATGCAAGCTGGAAAAATCAAGCTCCAATCAAGGTACAAAATGTTTAGAAGCAAAAGGAAATGACGATTCTAAGAGATGAAGAAAACGTCACAAAATACCAGCTAGCAGAAGGCTTTCAGACTTCAATGTGTTACGAGATAAAAGTAGCAGAAAAAGTCTAAAGGAAAAGCAGGTAGAAAATGATAGCTATATAGAAGAAACAGAAAATGAATTCATGGTCCCTAAATTATCATTATTTTTAATGTCTCTAGTCATCACTTACATAGTTTTAATGAGTTTGCCCTTAAGAGCTATTTGAGCTCAAAATTTTGATTCAATGAATTCCTGAAAATATATGCAGATGATCATCAGCAAAATGGATTAGCTACTATTAAACTGGGTTTTCACAACTCTTTTGTGTCCCAAGCTATATTATAATTACTAAACATGGTGCCGCACGGGGTCTACTCCACAGGCCTCCGCTTCAGCATTCCTGCCGCAATATGAATAAAGTGCTCTTAACATTTAGTACCCCACTGAAGGTGTCACATTCATTTACACACAAATTGTAATCAAGAGAAAATTAAATAAGGACTAGTAACCCCATAATGTAAAATGTAAAAGGCAAATCAAACCATCTCAATGTCTAACCTACATATTACAAGTAAGTAGTGGGCTAGAAGAGGTCTTAGGAGAAATCTAGATCAACCACATGACCCAAACTATTTCTATCAGATTCTTTCTCTCAAGAATTTAAGATCAAGGATTAACGATTTAGTGTCTCCCTATGCTTGGTACCAAGAGACACTTAAATGCTTAGGCGCTGCTGAGCAGTCATATTCAACTACAAACAGGAAGGCAGGGGGGGAACGGTAAGGAGAGAGAACAATGAAGCAAGAAAGGCAAAGGGAAAGTTTCAGGTTTTCTAATCCCTGATCCCTAATAACTTTTGTCTGCATTTGGCTTCCATCAAATTCCTTTCTTCTTTTCTTTTTCAGAAAACTGGTTCATTTCTGTTAATGAGGCAATAACCAAAATCCTCCATAATGGCAATTGGTTGACTTATTATAAGTGTACCTTTTCTATACTTTCTTCTCTATTTACATTCCCTTAACAGCTATAAATACGATTTTTGACATCTTACCGAGAAAAATACATAAGCAGAGATCCAGGATCATGCTGAACATTTTAAAATGTAATTTCTAATGCCCAAGAAGGAGAAATCAGAAATATTCAAGATAAAGCCATGAGATATGTGTACAGCAGTCAGATGCTAACTCGAAAACTGAAGAGCTGATTACCGCCCTATTCAAAGCTAATTTAATTCTCAGTAAATAAGATAGGTAGGTCACTTCAATCTCCTCTGAGATATAACCAAAAGAAAATACAACTCAATATGGGCATTTTGTCTGGAATGCTCCCAAGTACCTAGCCATAGGCCTCCCCATCACAGAAAGTTTTGGATGCTCTCCCGAGGTATCCCTCATCTAGACCCAAATTCCAAAACTGAATACAAATCTATCTTAGGACTTGAGCTTAAATTATCCCTAAAAAGCAATGAGGCATTTACCCTATGGTATAGCCAACACTTCCTGCTATTGAATGAGGAGAAAAAAAGTTACAGAAGCTTAAAATTATGGAACTCTGTCCCGGTTTATGTGTTTATATGCACTTGTCAGGTATCAAGATTTTTCTAAGGTAAATCTAGGCTCCCCCAAGCTGGGTCCACACCCTGGAGTGCTGACTATAATAGACCAGTTTAACATGTATGGCAAGTCAGAGTTGACAATCTCATGTTTGAACCAATGTAGTAGGCGGCTCTGCAGGATTCTATAAACAAAAACAATACTATAGCACTCTGGAATTAGAAGGGACATGGAGACTATGTTCAACTTCATCATTTTACAGAGAAGGAGGCTAAACATCTGAACCAAATTCATCAAACAAATCCCTAACTATAAGTAACACCAGTGAGGATATACTCAAAAGGAGTAGAACCAAATTATGATAAAACCCAAAAGCATTTTCTAAAGACTCTTTAAAGGCTGAAATTTAATTTTAATTAAAAATGATAAAAGTATTAGAAAAATCTACAAACAGTATTGATGGGATTTTTTTGGATATTTCTGTAACTTGATTTTAGCAAGAAAATAAAGATATCTGACCGATGAGTTAACATATTAGTTAAAATATATGAACAAGCACCTTTACAAACCAAAAAATAAATGTTGATTTAATGTAAATAATGTTGCATGGCTGCAACCTTGGCAGACAGGCAGTTTAGGCACTATGACAAAATTCTAAATGGCAGAAAGCTACTTATTTTAATATCAAAAAACAGTCCAGAGATTTGCATAGGGTCCTAATTAAAGTCATCAAAAATTAGACCTTGTTTGTCAGCTGGAACCAAAACTTAAGGAATAAACGTTTAAATGGGCCAAGTATAAAATTGGTGTTCAAAATTGGTGGCAAAGGACTACAAAACGGATTTTGATCTTCAAGGGCTGCTTAACCCCAAATATTATTATAGATAAGTCAACACATGACTGAAAGTACAATTCACTCTTTATTGTGCAGCACATTATTCTTTAGAAGATCGCTGATAAAATGTGAACTTAGAATTTGTTGTGTTTCCCAAGAAGTGCTAGTAAAGTTACTCCTAAAGTATGAATCCATAAAAAGTAGGTCTTTTTGAAAAATATTATTAGTCAGAAACAAACATGAAATGGAAACCACTGTTTAATATTATAAAGTGCACATTTAATAGTTATACATTGTAAAAATCTTTTTAATCTGATTTGACAATTTTTAAGTTACATAAATACTGAAAATATCTTATAGACAGAACTATCTTTTAAAACCTATTTGCCACCAATGCTGCAAATGGCTACAAGAAGAACAGAGATGCTAGGTATAATCTTTGCTTAATACTTAGCTTTCAACCAATTCATAAATCCTTAGTTGTTAGCCATATCTTGACAGTTTAGTCTATTCGTGACAAAAACAAAGTAAACTTAAATTTCCCCAAAAATCTCAATTGTGAAAAATTATCATTTTCCTTGGTCCATTCCACATAAACTCAAACAAGAAGCATAGTTAGGTACTAATCACAACTATAAAAGTTTATGCAATTTCACACTTACCTTAGACTCTACTTTCACAATACTTCTTATAATAACCTTATGTTGCAAAAAATCCTCACTATTTTCCACATGAATTAAAGAAAACTCTTTAAACATCATCCTGATACCACTTTAGAATTACCTCACTTCTTAGCTTCTTGTCCTAAACCAAATAAGGCCGAACGGCACCTTTCGCCGATACAGTTTGAAGTGAAATTGCCCAATGCAAAACTTAAAAAACAGACTTGGATGCTTTTTTCCGCGTAATAACAAAACAAATCTAGTACCTGGCAAACTCGGGGTTTTGCTCGGACTTGGCCTATTAAATGTCAGCGGGGACCGGAGTCAGCCCACAGCGCCGAGACGCTGCGGGTGCGCCCCTGGCGCGCCCCTCCACGCCGCCCCCCCTCCCCCGCAGCTGCCCGGAGCCGCCCCGCGTCCCACGCCCTGGGATGCGCGGCGGGAGGTGCGGGCCTGGCCGGCGCTTTCCCACGCGCTGGGGCCCGTTATCTGAGCCGCCACCCCGGCAGGGCCGACCTGCGCGGAGCAAGGGGCCCCGGCCCTCCGGCGCCCGGAGCGGTGCCCCCTTCCCTACCTCCCGCGGGCCGCCCTGCCAGGCCCCTCCCTTGGGGGCCCGCGCCAGGCGAGAGCCTCCAGCGGGCTCAGGTTCGCTCCGGGGACGGGATAGGGTGTCAGCCGGGCAGCCAGACGCCTCCCGTCGGCGGGGGCGAAGCCGCCTTGACCTCCTTCCCTCCTCCCCTCAGCGCCCCGCGCGGGTCGCAGCCTTTCGCGCCTCTCCTCGACTCAGGAAAAGGGGTGTCCGCGCAGGAGGCGGAAGGGGGCTCAGCGGCGCTCGGAGGGAACCCGGGGTTGAGGGTCACACCCCAACTTGGCAGTGCCGGAATGGGAGGGGTGTGAGGAGACGCGGGGAGGGAGCCCAAACTTACCGTACTGCGTGGCTCCCCGCGCCGCGCCGGCGGCCAGGCACAGGCACAGGCAGAGCGAGAGGGGGCGCGGGAGGGTCTGCCGCGGGCTCATGGAAGGGCCAGGGAGCCGCCGCCGCCGTCCGAACCTCCCTCCCTCCCTCCCTCCGCGGCTCCGGGCGACGGACGGGGCGGCGGGAGGCATGACGGGAAATTCCTGGGCACGGGCAGCCGAGTCCAAATATGAGCATAGGAGACAAGCGAGGGAGGACGGCGGAGCGCGCTGGCCGCGGACGGGGCCGGCTGCCCGGGCCTTGGCGGCCGCCAACTCCCTCCTTTCGGAACCCTCCTCCGCAGCTGCCCTGGGGCCGCCGACCGCCCAGCGAAATGGAAGACAGGCGCCCTCTTGCCAGAGGGGATCCGAGGGGCCCAAGAGCAGGGTCAAGCATCCCAACCACAGGTCCCACCTAAGACCCCCTGAGGGGTAGAGAGACTGGACAGCAAGCCAGGGACCGGTGGGAGGATTTGTAGGGGATTTTGAATACTCTTGCGCTTTCCCCTAGTAAGTGGAGAGCTTTAGTAAGGGGATGTAAAGATCTGGCGAATACTTCCCTTAAATGTGGGAGAGCGAGGCTGGAGTGGCACACATAAAGATGTACACATTCAGGAGAGTCTCCCCTTGCACAACCAACAGGCATTGTAATCTACAAAGCCACCCTCCTGCGTTCCAAGTGAGTGCACCTTCTAAACCAGGTGTGTGTTGGGGGAGGAGTGTTTTCTTAGCCAAACTTCCAGACAGATCTTCCTAAACATATATTAGAACACCATAAATGGAGCTGAGGCAAGCTGAGGGGACAATCGTTTTCACGTTAGCTAAACGCTGATGTTTAAACTAGTCTTTCCTTCCAACTTCTCTTTACCCGCCTTATACTAGTTTTGTATTTATAAAGGGCAGTATTTAAATTTATCAAAAGGTGCTGCCTCTGATCACCAAAATGTCAAACCCAGGCCAGTAGTTCCCTCACTTCTCTTTAGCACTGATTAACTCCTCCAGCAATAGTCAACTGGCCCTTAGCTTTTTAAGACAACGTAAGTATGTCTTAATTACTGTAATATTTTTACTCACTTACTGATGGGACAGTCCCTGGAAATGTAGGGTGTTAGGTTAATACTTGTGAACATTTTAAGATGCTACAGGAATGATTAATTGATGCAAAATACATAAGGGGTAAATGTCAAACAGATTTAGAGTGCCGATTATTCTAACATGAACTAAAGTGATGATAATTTGTACATCACACTATTTGTTTAAAAATGCTATATTTGAAAATCAGAAATTTAATTTCAAAACAAATTCAATTCTGGCAAAGTATTAAGGCCTATAAGCCAAAAACCAGTCCATTTGCAAGTAGCTCTCCTTAAATCATCTAGTACTGAACAACACAACATACCAAGAATTTCGTCTGGCATATGGGGAGATTTCACTCTCTATGAATCGGCAGTGATAATGGAACTGAAGACAGATGACCTAACTAAACTAATGGTGAGTAAACAGTAAACAAGGGATTTAAAAGACACATAGCATTGCTATTCAATTAGGTACCCAGAAGCTGAGTAGTTGGAATTCTCTGGAAACTCTTATCCCTTCCCTCCCTTTCCTCTTTTTTATATTTTTAACTTTGTATTACATAAGCATCTGTTTTTTCCTTACTTCCCCCACAACACCTAGCATAGTTCTTTGCCCATAGTCTGAACATTTGTTTAAAAACAAAAATGAAATAAGCACAGTCTGACATGCAGGAGATCCCTGAGTGTAGAGAAAAGTTGGTTTCAAAAGAATTATAGTAATTACAGTTATATTTAAAATTTTTTTGTTGAGCCAAAAACGTAAATTTTTCAGAATTATTAGTATTAGGTTGAATGTTATTATAAGTTAATATAAGTGACAAGTTAATTGACAGAAACATCAGAGTCTGTTTTAAAGACTTGATTAAGTATATTAAAGGGGGGGAGGGGGGACTTAGTCCACAGTAAGTGCCAAACACTGTGCTAGATGTTTACACATGGTATCACATTTAATTCCTTACAAATATCGCTGAGCTTATTATTTTTTCATCCCTGTTTTACAGTTACTAAGGCATACATAAAAAAAAAATCATGCTACAAGAAGTGGGTAACACTATTGAAATTCAAACTTCATTCCAAAGTACATATATATTCTTTTTATCATACTAATCTGCCTCATTTTCTTTAGATTAAAAAATGGGGTATTAAAAATTGTATTCAGTGGGCTTTTGTGTGCACTCAGGTTACCTCAAATAATAGGAGTAAAGAATACATGTGGAAATTTGACCAGAGACTTAACTGGCTTGTCAGGTCAGCCTTTGTGGGCCCTGGGGGTGGAGCCCTGGACCTTTGACAGATGTGGGAACAGGAAAGGTACTACCCTCTGACCACATTCCAAGGAGTTTTGTAGTTTAACCGCATATATTCAAATCATATATTTCACAATGTTTTCTTGTCTTTTTTTTAAATTGTAATCTGAATAACAATCATATTAACATATTACCTTAAACATTGTTTTTAAGACAAAGGACCCTGCTGCTTGTATATCATACCTCCTCCAACCCAAAGGTGTGCTAGTAACTGTTTAACAACCAAAACGAGAAGGGAAACTTGAATTGTAATTTTAAAAGAACAGAACTTCTATGGTGTATATACTCCCACCACTTTGAGTCTCTGAAGGTAAACTTGGGAAGAGACACACACACACAACCAGCAGTTGGGACCTGTTCAAAGCCTGTCCCACCACACCTCTGCCCCAGTTCCTCATAAAATGCCTTTGGAACACAGCAATAATTTCAAGCTACACAAGCACAGCTCTTTGTCTCTCTGCCTGTCTTTCCTCTTTTGCTCCCACTACCACCTGCCAATTTACTCTAACTTGTAATCAAATGTCCCAGAGGTGAGAATCTGATTCTGTCACAATTGTTCCTCTTGGGAAAACTTCTTCCATGAGACCTTCTCATAAGCCCTTGAGTAGCCTTTTACCTCTGAACATGGTGTCTTTCCTTAGTCCTTCAGTTCTGGTAGCTTGGAAGGCTCACATACTATACCCATGCTAAAGAAGCAGGTTGTTACTTGTTAGGGGCCTGGAGTTGTGACAGTATCTTTCAAAGGGAGTCTATAAGTATGATAGGCATCTAAGTTGCAACCTTTCCAACATACTGAGCTCAGCTTTCTAATAAAATCCACTCTGCCAGTACACAAAGCTTTGGGACATCTCCCCACTCCATATACTCCAAAGAATATTTTGGGTAGATGTCAACAACTGAAACTGGGAATGGACACACCAGGACTAGATCTTATTCAAAAGTTCCCAGTCAGGGCAAACACCCTAAGTTAGTATGCAAATTCAATGAACATTTCTCACAATTGTTATAAAGCAATGCTGATCAATTAGAGGGTAAGGCTAATATACCTTATGAAGATATAACAGACTCTCCAGAAGAAAGTGTTTCAAACTAGACTCAATCCAAGCATGCAAAAATATTGCGTTATTGTCTTGGGAAATATGTGTTGTCATCTACATTGTTTTATGCTGATGGGAGTTTACCACATGCCTCAGTGTGCTGGGGGGGGAGGGGAAATGGAGTGAGGACTATTCTCAGCCACGTGAGGGACGCAAAATCAGTGCTGGCTGGCTACACCGGACATTTTATCAGGTACTGACCCCCTTCGGGCCCCCAGTCACCAAATGCATGAAAATGACAGGAACTCTCCACCAAGACATCAACCGGGACCGCCAAAGACAAAAGACTGAATTAAAGTAAGCAATTTCCTTCTTTTTCATAGCAGAATGGTGTGCTTGTATCTTAGATGGCATTTTAAAAAATATTTATACAGCTGAAGCCATCCCTTTTGTTAATTTTGGAGAGATCGAAGTATGTATATACTTCAGTGATTGATGTGCAGCCTGATTCTACCACTTGGTAGAATTACTAATGCTACAATTAATAAATATTTAACAGGGCTTTAATATTATAGAGAATTAAATCATCTTGTCTAGGCCAGCAAAACTGCTTGGCTTTTGACAAGATTATATCATATTAAATGCTATATGGAAAATCACCTACATACATAAAAAATGAGAGGCAAGAACAAATTTTTTCAGTGGTTCAGGCAAATTTTGATGGGAGACTTGATTCTGCTTCACCCAGTCTCATCTCCTAAGTACTTCTAAAACCTTGCAAACCTAAAGAATGTCAACATTCGTGGTTCCTCACCTGTATGCTTATAATTATAAGACATGATTCAAATAGAATGTAATAAAGGTGTTTATCTACAAGGGGAAAATTGGGGTGAGGGTGGGGGAGAGAGAGAGAGGAGGAGGAAGAGGAAGAGGAGAAAGAGAGAGAAAGAGAGAGAGAGACTGATTCTAAGGCTACAAATAGTCCTCTGTTCTATCCCAGATAATGTCTACAGTGTCAAAGTAGTCCAAAGCAAAAGCTGCCCGATGAGAGCCTGGAGCTGGTGGCACACCAATAAGTGATGGACCAGGATCCATGGTGGAAGATGGAGGCAATCAGAGGTGGTGCTTCCAGGGTAACACTGCAGTCCAGATGCCAGGGTGGGCAGCACCAGAGGCAATAACAGGAGACAGCTCTAGAGGTAGCATAGGCACAGGTCAGTGGCAGCAGTCAGCAGGCAATGTCAAGGGGAAGAAGCCAAGGTCTTCCTGGGCACTAGTGCCTGAACCCATCTGTTGGCAGATTTTATGGATTTTCAGGGTGCATGGGTTTCAAAACTAATTGGCACATTTTAAAACCCTAATGGCACCTGGGAGCAGGGGGAGAGGGGAGATGAAGAGCTGGAGTGCAGAAGAGCTAGAGTTCCTCCATTGTACCACTTTATAGGAGACATGGAGCTCCTCATATCAAGAGCATCTCACCCCATACTATGTATGTCCTATGTGTAAAGGAATTTTTCACAGTTTTCTCTAACTGTAAACTACTTCCTTGGGGCCTCCCCTGTGGCGCAGCGGTTAAGCGCTGCGCTGTGGAGCTGTCGGCAATGGCGATGCGAGTTCGACGCCCGGCCAGGGAGAATCCCACATGGTGCGGCAGACCTCTCCTGCCTTGCCCGCTGCTCCCCTCAGCAGTGTGTTTCTGATCTGCCTGTTCTGCTACCTGCTCTGTCTCCGGTGAACCCTCTCGCCGCCCCATGCCTCTGGCCTGTACCCCAGCTTGTATATAAATAAAAAATAAATCTTTAAAAAAATTAAAAAAAAAAAAACTACTTCCTTCATATGTCATTCATCCAAAGTGGCTACAAACTGATCCAGTGGTAGAAAAAATTCAGGGTGTGTTGGATTTCCTGGGAAATTGTATGCTGCTCTCCAAATAATGTCTGCTTATTGGGTGTTCTGGAGTGGTTTTATCTCTGCTTAAAATTTGCCCTCTGCATGACCATTAGAGCCCAACCTCAAGGTCAGATACAGCTCCACTCAGAGGGCAAAGATGTGTGTATAGGCATCAGACAGACTTAAATTCCAGTGTGGCTTCTACTATTAAAGCTTGTGGGACAGGGCCTCCCTGGTGGCACAGGGGATTGAGTCTCAGCCTAGGAAGCTATCCAGAGCCACTGTAGCATTAGTTTGATCCCCAGCCAGGGAGATTGCCACATGGTGCAGCAGACTTCTGTCTTGCCCGCTGCTCCCCTCAGCAGTGTATTTTGGTCAATCCGCTTCTTCTGTTCCCCACTCTGTCTCTGGTGAGTTGTCTCACCTCCCACACCTCTGGCCTGCACCCAGGATCTTATATGCATAAATAAATCTTTAAAAAAAAATCAAAAATTAAAAAAAAGCTTGTAGGACAGTGCATATGTAACTTCTTTAATCCTTGATACTCTACTGGTTCTGCCCATTTCTTCCTCCTCCTTAAGTATCTGCTGTTAATTCATAGTATTATTGTTCTTGGTAATGCTGTTATGCTGTTCTTGTCTTTTTGCTAAGGAGTTTGTGCTTCAGTTTTTCTTTTCTTGTAGAAGAACTCCTTTTAATATTAGCTGAAAAGTAGATCTACTTGCAGCAAACTGCATGAGCTTCTGTTTGTCTGAGAAAACCTTTATTAAAATATCAAGCCTTTGTCGTAAAATGGAAAAACACTCATGGTGCTTGGGACTTAGCCCTATGCTAGCATATCTAAGTCCTTTATAACTATCAATTTGGTACTAGTACTATTAACTTTAATCATTGTTTACCAACTTTGAAGCACCAAAAAGTCATTCTTTAAGCTTTATCTGATATGAGTTCCTGTCTGAAATGACTCATAGTTTCTCTTCACAGTTCAGAGTGCTACATTTGTATTCATAATCACCTCTTAAGGGAGTCTGTTCAGAGTTAGTAATCTCTTCAATATAAATTTTCTTCAAAATTTTATATACCCAAGGTTTCTTATAATTTAATTTTGCTTTGAAATATATTTAGATTTTAATTCCCTCACAGTAATCACATTAGGTTACACACATATATATGAAGTCAAAGGATTTTGTGAAAACCATTTTTTCAAATTACCAGACATATATGATGCAATTTTAAAAATATCTACAACAGGAATATCTTATTCAGCAAATATTTACTAGAAATGTATTATGTGGCTAGAAAATAAACAATTTAAAACAGTAAAATACTTAGTATGCTAGAGTGATAACTGCTAGTACTGGAAATAAGGCAGAGAAGGTTGTTCAAAGTGTTGAGAAAGTAAAGAAAGAAGGAAGCAAGTACCTGGGAGAGGAGGGGAGAGCAAGTGGTAAAGGTCATGCCCAAGGCAGAAGCAGGGCAATCCTGTGGGAGGCCAGGATAAAAGGGAAAGGTTAGTGGGAACATTAGGAAATGTGACATGAGAGGCAATCATATAGGGTGCTATGGTCCTTAGATGGACGTTGGCTTTTATGCTAAATAAGATGGGAAACTATAATAGGTTTTTAAGCAGAGGAATTAACACGATCTGATGCATTTTAACCAAATTAACTTTGGCTCTTCTGTTAAAGAACAGGAAAACCAAAGGGGAAGCCAGTTAAAAGTCTTAAAGTATTCCTGGTAAGAAAAGATGATTTGGAGTAAGGAGCAAGCAGTGGAAGTGGAGAGAAGTGATCAAATTACAGATATATCAGGAAGAAGGGCCCCGTAAGATTAGTTGACAGACCAGTGTGTTGAAAGAAAAATTAAGAATGTCTCCATACGTTGTTTTGTTTTTGCCAAAGTAATTACAGAACTGCCATTTCTGGGGAGGAGGGGACTTAAAAGTAGATGGTGGGTAGTATATTTAGCAGTTCAGTTTTGAACATGTTAAGTTTAAAATGACTTTTAGACATCTAAGATAACACTCAGCTAGAACATGAAATGTAAAAGTCACATGTATAGGGGGATGTTTAGGCTGGGGATAGCATACAAATGATATTTAAATAATAAAGAAGTCCATGAATTGATCAGAAAGGAGAGCGCCAGGATCACTAGAAAGATGAGGCTAAAGACAGACAATCAGGCAAATATGGAGGCCTCAGAGGTAAATGAAGCTTTTATTACTTTTGTGAATACTTTTGATATGTGGAAAGAGTAGAAAAAGAGCAGATAATAATTTAAACTCTTTTTATGCTTTTAAATGAGTGAACATAAAATATAAAAATGATTTTATTTTTGTTACTTTTAAGTTGAGCCTGAAATTTACATTTAAAAGGTAGTCTCTAAATATCTGAGGAATATCAGCACTGGAGTAGAGGTACGTTCTATCATTGTGACCACAGTCGAAAGCCATCCCTATAGGACCAATAGCCAATGCCCATTATTTGTGGTATGCAAAGGACATTTAAGTGGCAAGATCTGCAAGACAGATGAGACTAGACATCTTTTCAGAGATGGAAAGGAAACTTTGTGAGTCCTGAATATATACAAAGCAATTTTTTAAAAATAGTTCGATTGATTTTTTTAATTTATATATATATTTTTTATTTATACATACAAGCTGGGGCACAGGCCAGAGGCGTGGGGCGGTGAGAGGGTCCACCAGAGACAGTGGGGAGCAGAACAGGCAGATCAGAAGTACACTGCTGAGGGGAGCAGCGGGCGAGGCAGGAGAGGTCTGCCGCGCCATGTGGGATTCTCCCCGGCCGGGCGTCGAACTCGCATCGCCGCTGCCAACAGCTCCACAGCACAGCGCTCAACCGCTGCACCACCGGGAAGGCCCATACAAAGCAGTTTGAAAACTGTTTTTGTTTAAAGTATTATACAAATGTTGGGTTGTTGGCTTTTGTTTGTTTGCTTGCTTTTAAGCTGGAGGTCATGTAAGTGGAGAAACTTGCAATTGATAGATTTCTATTCAAACTCTATGCCATGTTACAGTTGTGTATGACTTGACAATCTACTTATCTGGTATTTAGTCACCTTATCTTTGAAGTACAGGTATTAATACCTGTCCCACCAATACTACAAATGCTGATGGGAGAAAAATAATATGAGAGCGCTTTCAAAGTATTGATGTCTCAGGCAGATCATGATTGAAGTGAGATGCATTTCTTCAAATTCATTCACTTTCGTTTCTGTGTATAAGACACAGTTCATGGCTTACTATGCATCTTGAAGATAACTTCTTAAGATTCTGATAAAAGTAAAAAAGTTCCTCCAAAGAAAATGCAATTTATACACGTACAAAATTTGGTATACAATCGCACACTGAGAATCACATGGGAAAGCAACACAAGTCATCATAATTTCCTGCATAAAAGAGAAACTTAATGAAAATAGCATCTAAAAAATTTTGTGTGCAGTGGGCTGCGGGGCAGATCAGAGATGAGAGTAGTGTTAGGAAGGCCATCCAGGCAGCTGCAGCAACACAGGCTCAAGGTAATGAGCCTCCAGTCTAAGATAGCAGCGGTGAGTCTAAAGATGAACGAGCAGATATCGTAGGAATAAAATTGAAAGATAAAATGCAGGATGCCCAGATAAGTTTTAATTCCAAATATCAAATAAAATTTTAGTGTATCTTAAAATATTGCTTGGAGCAAACTTAACACTACATTTCTCATGGTCAATCTCAAATCCCAGTTTAACTGGATATACTATATACATATATATATATTTACATATATATATATATTTTTTTTAAATAAATCTGGAAACCGTAGAGAAGCTTGCAAACTCATTCTCACTGCCACCATTTTATCTCTGAGGCAGATTCAGAAATGACCAAAAAATATATGTGCAGTACAACCCTTGTGAAATGGAAAGTCATCAAAAGCTAGTCCAGCTCTTTTGTGTATCAATAAAGATGTCAAATAGTTCTTTACAGATGTGAGCCTGATATCGTGGCTGTATTCTATTCTCAATACATGGTTTTGTACTACCCAGCACAATGTATGTGAATATGTGTCTATGTGCATGTGTGTTAATGTATTAACTGGCAAAGGAACCAGAGGGTCATCATTGCCCTAAAGAGAATACTGAATAAGAAACATGAATTGAAGGAACCAAGCAGTTCACCTGTCATCCCCAATACATACACATACACACAGACACACACTCACATGCACACCCCTACTTGTGTGAGAAACTAGGTAACCCAAGACTGTAGCCTTATTTGTTTAGACAAAATGTATGGTATGGGTAGGCAGCAAGAAAGGCCCAATGATGAACCTTTTGGTGAAGAAGCAGGGACAGTTAAAAAAAGTCAGAGCAAGGAATTCATTTGAGATGGTAACACAAAGGTAGAGACAGGACAACAGGCACATTCAAGGTCACTCTCTCCATCCAAAAGTTTAAGATGGACCCGTGGGTAATGCAAGTGAAAATAGGAAATAGAGCTGTAGACTCTTAACCTGTATCTCTCTTACTCTGTAATTCTGAAACTTTACCCTTATCTCCTCTATTTTATAAGTTCTGAAATTACTTTTAACGGGCCCTGGTCCCATTTTATGGAAACTGAAAAGTCAAGGTAGCAAGGAGAAAAGGGGCTGGTTTCAACCCATTCCTTTTGTAGATGGAGGGGCAGAGTGTTCAGAGTTAGTGATCAGCAGTATCCAAGAACAGCCCACAGTGAAGCCAGTGGCCACAAAAGTCCCACCACACACAGCTCAGGGGAGTGTTTTGGAGAAGACAGGTAGGCCAACCTCGTGAATGGCCTGTAGCTTAGTGAAGGCTGCCCCTGAGTAAAAGTGAGTATTGAAAATTGGGAGTGGTAGAGGTATGGAGTGAGACTTGGCCAGACTTGGGCACCAACAGAATTTTCAACAGTAATAGAGAAATTTGAAAAGGGAGCTAGATTGTTCTAGCTAGAAGTTACACTATCCACAGTACAGTAAGGGCTTAATAATTGTGTTTGACTGACCCTTTAAACTAGGTGGGGGGAGAGGCAGAGGGAGAGCACTAAGGAAGAATTTATGTATTTTTCAACTCTCATAAAGAAAACAGACCAAAAACTAAAGTTAAAAAACAAACAACCTATCAGCCATTTATCCTCCCACAATGGCATAAAATGAACAGAAATTAAAAAAAAAGTTCCTTCAAAAACCATTATATTCTGCACCCAGTGGTAACTACAAATAAAATTGTTACACATTAATCAAAGTATGTAACTATACCACAATTGCTGAAAATACAAACTGTTTAGTGGAAATAAACCCTAGACATTTACTAGTGTTTGAAGTAGAAGCAAATCATGGAACAAAAACTTTTTCCAAATGAATTAAATGTTTATCTAATTTCATGTTACTAGACATCAATAAGGAAAAATACACTGGAAAATCTATATATTAAGCAATGTGTTATAAACATGGATAAAATAACTGGAAATTATTTCCAACTTTGCCTCTAAAAATTCCTTTGGTCTGACAGCATGTATTATTTCCTGTTGTGTTCTGTGGGAACTAGCACACTCATTTCAATCTGTTACCTTCCCCCTCTATCTGTATTCATGGGAGGAATTGTTTTGTGCTAACCTGATAGTTATTCCTAGCTTCATCTCAGACCCAGAAGCCATCTTGCAATGGACATCAAACTGAAATATCAGAATTATTTGGAGAGTTTACTATCCTGGGATCTTTTCGATACTGTGATTCTAAAGGTCTAGTGAACAAATTAAGAATCTGAAATTCTTACAGGTACCCCCAGAAAATTCGAAGACATATGGTTCACAGGTCATTCTTTGAGAAACTCTGGATTTAAGTGTCATGTCAGCTTTCAAATTAAATGGAGGTTAAGTCCCAACTTCTTTTTCTACAATGCCCAAACAGGAATGAAAAGGATTAGCGGAAAATATATGAGAGTGTATATGACACAGCTTTCATGACCTGTACAAATACGCAAGCTTAGTATAATCCAAATAACCAGGAAACTCGAATAACTAGATTTTTCAGTTTTACTATATTAAGCAAGGTTCATTATGAAGTGAGGTACTGCAAGATTGAGTTGCAAAAAGTAAAGGCATCCAGCTCCAGAATTGTGTGAAGTAGATCATTATCACAATCATCAGCTCACACACATACACACACACACACACACACACATATATGTATGCATTCTGAATTGCTTCTTGAGTTATCAATGATTAAATTAGGCTCCCTATGGATGTAGTGCTGTGAATATTTTATTGTATTCTTTGAAAATTTATTATTTTTTAATCAGAGTATAATTCTTAGGTAACTGGGATATTAAAGTTATCAAGACCCATCCATCCTATTTCTTACTCCAAGTAAATAGGAATTTCCTATACCAATCTAACATCAGAATATGGTGAACTTTATCATATACTTTATTATAGTACATATTTTTTCCTGAACATAATGAAAATAGTGTATTTCCCTAAACATTTCAATACGTGGAGTAATATTTACTCCACCAAACTTCATATATGATATGGTCCTGTTTTATAACTAAGTAGCATTTTAAGTATATACACAGCTGTCCTTGAGGAAAACCAAGAAAGAGGTTTTGATTTTTCCATGTTATGAAAGCATAGGGAAAAATGAAAATGGTAATTTATTATATCATTAGCCTGTTTTGCTTAGATTTACTTACAATGTAACTTTGGAAAATGAAATTTTATTGCAATGTGCCATATCAAAATGTTGTTTAGTTTATTTAAATGTGAACAATGTTCAGTTCATAACAACCACCAACAGAGTGGGCAATCTATTAATACCCAGCTCATGATCGCTCTCTAAATGTGAGGAAATATTCAACAGCCCACATGACTGCTCATAGAAAGTCTCTCTCATTCATATCCACTGCCTTCCACCAGGGATGTATACATACAACTGAGCCTCATGGGTACCAGGTATATATCACATAAGATTAATGTCCAAGGCTCCTATAGTGAAAGATCCTACCAGCCTTAATGTTTAGAGTTGAACTAAGGAACATTTTCATAATGCAGGACAGATGTACACAGTCATTTCCAAGATTTAATGTTTTCTGAGGATGAAGCACAACAGTTCATTCCAGTCAGATTGACCCCACTTTAAGAACTGACACTACCCTGGTTCCACTGGTGATCGTTCTTGAGCACTGTTACAGTTGGAATCTGAATCTCAGTATTACTCATATTGAGAAAAAAATTTACATTTAGGTTTTCTGCCTTTTTAAAACAAAAGCACTGAATATGAAGAGAAAAAAAATTGGACAAAGCAGTTGGGGGAAACTCATAATAAATAAAATGAGTAATTTAGAAGACATGAAAGACTAACAAGGTATACGCTTTCAAAGTCAAATAAAAAGGATACACTAGTTTCAAAGGAACAAAAATACTTAACAGTGAAGAGCAACATGTTTTAGAAACAAAGGTGGATGCTAAATCTTCTGGATATTCGAGAGTACCCAATAAAGGATATACCAGCGAATTCACCATTAATATGCTATTTACTTTTTTAGTAACTATCTTTTCATCTAATTTAGAAAGTTTCCTTCTACTAGATTGCTAAGAATTACTTTTTTTTACAAAAGGATGTTGAATTTTATAAGATGCTTTTCCTGTATTTATATTATCTAATTTATTTTACTAATTAGAAAAGTTATACTGGTTTTTCTATGTCAAGTCAAAAAAGCATTCTTGAAATAAATCCAACTTGGTCATGGTGTGTAATTCTTATATATTACAGAATTTGGTTTACTGGCCACTTTATTTGGGGCTTTTGCATCTTTGGTCAGTGAGATTGGCCTATAAATTTTTCACGTCTGTTGGGTTCTGCATCAAGGTTATATTCTAAGTGCACTCCCTATTTTTCTTTTGCGGGATAAAGAATATGTTATTTTAAAAAGGAGGTACTGAAGAGATTATACATTTCTAAGGTCTCAAATGTGAAACACTGTTAAAGATAACTACATACAAATAAAGAAAAATGGATAATACCCGTTACTTTATTAAGCTCCATAGACCCTGATTTGGAATGCTAATAAGCCAATTTAAAAATGGGCAAAGGACTTAAAAGCATATTTCTTCAAAGATTATGCAAATGCTACTAATGAAAAGATGTTCAACATCACTAGCCAGCAAGGAAGTGAAACTCAAAACCACATTAAGATACCATTTCATACCCAACAGAATGGTTTTAAGAAAAAAAAATAATAATGTATTGGGCTGTCAGAAAAGTCATTACACATTTTTACTTGAAAAACAAATACCTCATGACTTTTCTGACAACCCATTAGTACTGTGGGTTGCAGAGAAATAGAACCTTTTTGATACAACTCCAGGAAAGTAAAATGGTGTAACTGCTTTGGAAAAGTATCAGGCAATTCCTCAAAAATTTAAAACATAATTACCCAATGACCTAGCAATCCCACTCCTACTTATACCAAAGAGAAATGAGACCTATGTCTATAGAAAACCTTGTACATCAATGTTCATATTAGCATTATTCCTAATAGCCAAAAAAATGGCAATAACCCAAATGTTCATGTGGCATATCTATACAATGACTATTATTCAGCCATTACAATGAATGAGGTACTGATTTCAAGGATGAAGCTTGGAAACATCATGCTAAATGAAAGGTCACAAAGGATGACAAATTGTTTAATTCCATTTATGTGAAATGTACGCAATAGGAAAATCTGTAGAGACAAAGTAGATTATGATTAAGCCATGGTTGTGGGGGCTGAAGAGGGTGAGGGGGATGGCTAGAGGGTATGGGGTTTATTTTGTGAAGTGATAAAAACATTCTAAAATTGATTGTGGTGATTGTGCCCAATTCTGTGAATATTCTAAAAACAAAAAAATTGTACCCTTTAAACACAAGAAATACATGGTATGTGAATGACATTATCAGTAAAGCTATTATGAAAGACAAATTAAGAAACCCCATCAATGATCTAGGCAGCATACACTTATTCTCATTTATGTTCATACACTCACCAAGAATTCCTGCAAATAATTCTTCCCTACTTTGATGAATAGGTCAGTTATCAACCTTAGTTTCAGGCTTTAAGAGCTGTCACTTTCTGAGTTTCCATAGGTATTTTAGAAAGAAGCTGAGAAACAATAAAATGTGAATTGCTAGCCACACAGTATCATGACCTGGAAGTATCTAGATAATCTTTTCTACAAAATTTTTAAGTTTCATTATACTACACTTTTAATTTATATTATTTTTCCTAGGTGTAACAGGTAAGTGACTGTATTAATCCTAGTATGAAGGAACCAAGGTTCTTTTTCCCCAGAGTTACTGGAGAATTACATTATCATTGTCTGCCAAGATGGAGTAACAGGGGTCAAATTTACCTTCTTATCTGAAACAAACAATTAAAAACAAAAAGATGAAATAAGACAACAGACAATAATGGACAAGGATCCCTGAGAGCAAACCAGGTGTGAGACTGAGAGTTTATTACCCTGAGAGTGTTTCTAAGCTATGGAGCAGGAAAGAAGAACTAGTAAGAGTTCGGTGGGCTCCTTGGGTTTAGGAACAGGTGAGTCTAGCAAAGTGACCAGAGTTCTCAGAACAGAATAGCAGAGAAAAGTGTGCTACAGAGAGAAAGAACTCCCGAGATCTATAGAGGGTTCCTCTCAAGTTTGCCACAAGGTACCAATCAACATGTAAGTGTGAAGAACATGCCAACTGTAAGTATTAGAGGTACAAGTGACCAATGGATTCATTTGGGAATAGTTGCTATTTCCACCGACACAGATAATTCATCTCCAGTTGACCTCCCTACAATAAAAATTAACTGAAGTTCTTTACATACAAAGAAAATACTACCAAATGGAATGGACCTACATAAAGGAGTGAAAAAGAACGTAAATGGTAATTATATGGATAAGAATCCTCCCTTATTACTGAAATCTCACTAAAAGATAATTGACTGCATAAACAAAACTGAAATAATCATGAGCTTTATAACGTATAGTAAATAAATGAAACAAGAGCATAAAGGTTAGGAAGAGAGAAATGACAGTATATTAATGCAAAGGTTCTTGTACTATACATAGTAAAATACCACTTGATGGCAGAAAGTTAAAAGTAGTTAAATTGTATTTAATAAACCTTAATGATACCAACCAAAACAGCCAATAAAGGAGATAAAATATAACTCCCAAAATACTCAGTCCAAAAGACAGAAAAACTGGAAAGGGGGGAAAACAGACGGGACAAAGAGAAAACAAATAGCAAGAGGATAGACTGTAAGCTTAACCCAAATCATATTATATGTGAGTAGAATATATACCTTAATTAAAAGGCAGAGATTGAGAGATTGTCAGAGTGGATAAAAAGGTCCTAATTAAATACTGTCAACAAAAACAGACTTGCAATATAAAAATACAAATCAGTTAAAAATGATGGAAAAATATACACTATATAATCACTAATCAAAAAAAAAAGCTGGAATGGCTATATTAATATCAGACAAGTAAATGAAATATATTTAAGAGCAAATATTACTACTATGGATAAAGGCCATTTCATGATGATAAAGGGATCAAAACAAAGAATCATCATAAATGTTTAATAATAGAGCTTCAAATATATACAGCAAAAACTCATAGAACTGCAAGGAAAAATAGGTAAATCCCCAATTACGCTTGGAAGTTTCAGTACACTTCTCTTAATAACTGACAGAACAAGTAGAAAATAACAAAATTAGGGAGTTCATATTGAACTCCCTAAAACCAAAATACAAACTTATTTTAGACCCAGAGTAACAGATTTTTTTAAAAATGGGGGTGTACTTGCTATTTGATTCAACAAATATATGCTGAACCACATGTCACACACTGACCCTAAAAACTGAGTAAAAATCAAAAATGTTACCCAGCAGCTCAGATACAAAATAGGGGGTCCTGACTGCGGGTCCTCACCAGTGCGCTTAAAAAGGGACTTATAAGAAGACACAACTGCAAACATACACAATAACACTAATAAAGGGTTTATTTAAAAAAAGAAGGAGAAAAAAGAAAGAATTGGTTTTGTGTCCTACTAGTTCCGCTGAGCTGGAACCCAATGGCACACTAAGACCCGGCAAACAGCCAAGTGAGCCCCAAAGCCCACGTCTGGTTATATATCAAACATGGCTGCTTAACTCCACCCTCAGATCCCAGCATCCTCCCTTCGGTGATAATGGCATTATGGGATTCTTAGGCTGAGGTGTCTTGGATCTCTCTGGTCTGAGGTGGGGGTGGGGGGAATCTGTAAAATCCTATCTGTGGAGTTTGTTCAGACTGTCCTTTCTCGCCCGACAATAAGACCCTATTCTTATGTAATTTATATCATAAAATGGGGCAGGTGATGCAAAGATCAAGGCCAGGGGACTAGTATTCTAGGCAGAGAACAAGTAAGAAGGCCCTAGATGCATGCATTGGGACAAAAGAAAGCAGACGAGTACGTGGACAAAGTGAAGTGAGAGGCATGCTAGGAGAAATAATTGCAGACATAGGCCAGTTCACAGGCCTTGAAGGCCATGACAAGAAATTTGAACCTTAAGTGAATAATGAATCACTGGAGGATTTTTATAGTATTATGTTCTGAAGACAACTTTGATTCCTGCACAGAAAATTAATTGTAATTGAGCAGGAAACAAGACAAGCTTAGGAGTTTTGCAGCAATCCAACCAAGACATAATAACAGCATCAAGAAGACAGTTGGGGGGAGGAAGAGAATGGATTTGAGATTATAAATATCACATACATTATGAGATATATATTTTATAGGCTCAAAGGACCTAATAGCTAACTGAATATAGAAATTGACAGTAGAGAAAAAAAGAACTAGGTCCTCACCTTACGCAGGTGATATGTTTGGAATCAAGGCAGGGAAATCAGTTTCATTTTGGTATGTAAAATCTAAAGAGCCTTCAGTTATCCAAATGGAGATATCAAGTAGTAAGCTGAATATGTCTGGACCTAGATAACAATCAAGCTAGAGAGATGACTCTGGGAGTCATTCATTAGGCCTGGGAAAGTGAAGCAGTGCAGTTTAGTTGAAGTTCAGTGGCTGAGTGTGAACTGGGATTTAGCTAGAGAAGTATAGGTTGTTCTACACTTGCACTGTCAACTTGGTGGCAATGGTGGCTACATGTGGCTATTATCAATTCTTAAGTACCTGTTTTTGAGCATCCTTTCCAAAAGTAGGGCCACCAAAATTCTGCTTGATTTAGCATACTCTGTTTAGTCATCTGGAAGTGATTCACTGAGATAAATCTAGGGAAAAAGGGCAAACAAGCCATGTAGGTGACACAGTGCAGTGGCATAACTAGTAACAGAGAGTAAGAACTGCAAAGTAAATCTTACTAAAGGAAAATGTTCTGAGCACAAAACCATGCTGACTTGAAAATAACAACTTGTCATTCAAACAGTGAATGTTATATAAGGAACTATATAACCAAATCCACTCAGCTATCAATATTCACATCATATGCAGGAATCAACAGACCAAAGAGCATGAAAATGGATTCTGTAATAACTTATGTTCCATATATTAATTTTTATGAGCTCATCACTAGAAGCTTCCCTGAGAGCCCATGGGAAAAGAGACTTTTATCTTTGTATGTATACTAATTTAAAGTGTTTAATAAATGTTAAACTGAATTAAAATATGGCTCAGCTGTAACATTATCTACCCTGTTTTCTCCATTTACAAAGATGCATAAGATGCCTCTCTATATGACCAGATTTCTTCTGCTAATTTTCCTATTTCCTATACTATCTTTTAACTTATCTGGCCCTTGTTCTTCCCTTCAGAGTGTGATCATTTTGAGGGCTAGCCCAAGTCTTTTTCATCTTTGCATCCCCAACACATAACAGTGCTGACATTTGTTAGCAATAAAAGTCTACCTTAATGACCAACTAATCAAGTCTTCCTTATATGTGTCTAAAACACAAAGAAATTTAAACCAGTGAGACTCAAAGTAGCTAGTCCATAAACTGTTTATAACTGTTTATGATGAGACAGGAGTTTGAATGTGTAAAAAATTGCTTTCCTTTTTCAAGGAAGCCCTGCTATGAAAAAATGTCTAGCTAAACTAATCCATGCTTTAGTGATAGAGCTGACTTACACTGTTGGCCCGTTTAGATCCAAACACTAGAGAATTAGATGAAGATATCCAATGAGGAATGGACGGTTAAAATTAACCTCCAGGTCTCCATCCATTTGTTCCCCATCCATCTTTACAAACATACAAATATTTACAGGTCCTCAAAAAGATAATCCTATTTTCTTTCACTGGTAAAAAAAGAAAAAAAATAAAGACACAGGGCACTTAAAAAGTTTTTAAAAGCCAAGACACATTAAAAAAAAACCTAATAAATTTTTAATTAGAATTTTTTCCTTTTTTAACAGGACAAGTAACAGATTACATCAAACTTCAGAACTTCTCAAATATCTAGTTATTATACACATTCCCATTTGTCTTGCAGGGAAGGATCTTGGTCAGCTTAACAGTTTCCGGTGAAATAAGCTGCATAATTGTATATATTACAATAATAAATGTACAGTGTTTACAGGAAATATATTTTAGAAGCAAGAAAAAGATGCATCTGCATCAAAAGGCGACCTTTTAAATAAAATGCCACAACTATTTTATACATTCACTCTTGCAATAGGTCACAAGATGGGGTCACTAAGCTCAGATAAATCACTATGATGCACATAAAATACAGAAAGATTGGTTATGTTATATATATTATATATATTTATATTTTCACACTTTAGCATCTGAGACATAAACCGAGAATTTAAAATTTATTCTCTTCAGATAACAAATCATTTTTTATTCTTCATAAACATGGTGCCCACAAAAGCACATAGGTAAGGCACAATAGGGTTTTCTGTTACAGAACAGTGTGCATCATGTTTACTTAACCAGAAAACGTGCATTATCTGTGCAAGTTCATGCTGCAAACCCAACACATATACAATTAAACAAAAAGGAAACTGAGCTTAAACAAATTCAAAATTGATACAATTCCAGCTGTTTCACTTATTCATTTGGCCTAACAATGATATATAACAGGTTATTTTTTCAAAAAGCCAATTGTTACATCACAAGCAAACTTTGCTCAGCAACTACTTTAATCTGAAATCAAAAACAATAATAAAGTAACTATTGAAACTAAGTAAATGCCGAGGCGCAAAGTGATGACCACTCATGCACGGTGTAAGGTCACTCGTGCATTTACTATACTGCAAACTTTCATGACCCAAACTTGGAAAAATAATTTTTCAAATACACAATTTGCTGCAACAATGTGCCCTGCTTCAAATTTGACATATGACAGGGGAGTGAACATTTCCTTAAATTATAAAGATTGGGAAATTACTTAATAATCCCAATGGTACTATGCCATAGCCCTAGTATTTATAATAAATACAGCTTTTCACAAAATACTTTACCAACAATATCTGCCAATTGCTTCTTTATTGCTCACATAAATTTGAATCTATTACAACTGGTATCAGAACTTTCACACAAAAATCATACTCAGACATTTTTATATAAAACCTATAAAAGTTATTTTAAACTTGTATCTAATACTTCCAGGTGTCTGGCTGTTTGATCTATGTGATAGTACAGCCATATGTATATATGTGTGTGTATATATACACATATACACATACATATATATACATACACACATATATACACATACATATATACACATTAGATTATGAATAAAATAGGAAGCTTATTTTACTGCTTTTCTGCAGATATCCTCAAAAAACAAGACTACTTTTGCCACCACCAGCATTTATACATATATACAAAAGCCAGTAAGTACATGTACATCCACGTATACTTATATGTAATCACTAAACCCAAATTAATTTTCCCATATTCCAGCTGTAGCAAATTAATCTCTCACAAGCAATAGAAATCTAAGGTTAAATTGGGAAATAAACAGTTTAACCACATTAGCCTGTATGGAACTATGGAGGTGACTGTATACAAAAATTCACAACATTAGTTCACAGGAAATCATGGAAATACAAGAAGCCTCTTCACCATGCTTTTGTGTGGTTATCCAAACACTTCTTGGTGCAAAAATACAATCACCACATCTGAAAATGCTTAATAAAGTCAATGTTCCTCATGCAAAACTTTAAATGCATTGCCTTTACTGAGCTCCAAAAACTGAACAAAACAATTATTCTATCTACTCAGCATTGCTGCCTCACTGCTAAGTCCCTTTGGAACCTTAAGATTTCTGGAACGTTTAAACAGAGCTGTATTCAATAAAAATATTACATACAAAAAAGCATTTAAAAAGGAAGACAGGAAGCCAAACAGGAATTCTCCTATTGTAAATAACAGTTCTAGGAGTGGAAGAAAGTCTTTTCAGGAACCTCCTTGAGAATTGGCTAGGCCAGTCCGAAGACGAAGATGAGACATAGAGTTCATATGTTTATTTGATGGCTTCAAGGGAGTGTTGCAAGTAAGAGCTTGAGGAAAGCGATGGTGATATCTATCTAGTCGTAAATATTTTACTGTAACCAACTTTCCTGTTGTAAAATAAAAATGATATTTTAGATCTGTAAAATATGCTTAGCATTTATAAAAAGCAAACTGCAGTAAAAGGCACATGAACACAACATGCAAATAAAATCATCAAAATTATCACAATAAAAATTCTAACTTGGGCCTCCCCGGTGGCGCAGCGGTTAAGCGCTGCGCTGTGGAGCTGTCGGCAGCAGCGACGCGAGTTCGACGACCGGCCGGGGAGAATCCCACATGGTGCGGCAGACCTCTCCTGCCTCGCCCGCTGCTCCCCTCAGCAGTGTATTTCTGATCTGCCTGTTCTGCTCCCCGCTCTGTCTCTGGTGAACCCTCTTGCCGCCCCACAGCTCTGGCTTGTACCCCAGCTTGTATGTATAAATAAAAAATAAATCTTTAAAAAAAAAAAAAAAAAAAAAAATTCTAACTTAAAATTTTCTAATTTAAAATGTAGTACAATTTAACAGCAAGTCATAATTTATACTTTCAAAATGTTTGTAATAGTCAAATTTCTTACCATCAAACCAAGAGCCATGCAATGCCTTAAAAGCTTTTCCAGCATATTCTGGAGACAAACATTTAACATATACACAACCCTGTGATATTAAAAAAAAAATAGTATCAGTTTAATAGCAACAAATCCAGCACATAAATTAAATATAAAAAATTACTTTACCTCACGTGAATTTTTGTCTACTGCAATGTGAACAATGCCATCATTATCACTGCATTTTTCTAAAATTGCTTCTTGAATTGCCAAATGCCACTGGTCCCCTATTTCCCTAAAAATAGAATGAAGACAAAAAAAAATCAACAACAGTATTCCTACTAAGCTATTTTTATTGTATATTTTATTGTATATTGTATATTGTATAGGCCACTGGTCCCCTATTTCCCTAAAAATAGAATGAAGACAAAAAAAATCAACAACTGTATTACTACTAAGCTATTTTTATTGTATATTTTATTATATATATATATATATATATATCCTGTAAGATATATATGGGGACATTTTAAAATGGGGACAATTTAAAAACTACATATTGCTAAAATTAGTAGTAAATTAATGTTTGCTACTAGCAGGACATAGATTTTAACACTTTGTGTGCTGGTGCCCTTTAAATTTACCAGCCCTTGGGAATGTGAACTGGTCCAACCACTATGGAAAGCTGTATGGCGAG
>PVIJ01006025.1:84388-96813 GCA_004024925.1 Scalopus aquaticus
GGAGCTTCCATACGACCCAGCAATCCCACTTTTGGGAATTTACCCAAAGGATACAAAAACACTAATCCAAAAGGATACATGCACCCGTATGTTCATTGCGGCACTGTTCACAATAGCAAAGGTATGGAAGCAACCCAGATGTCCAAAAATAGATGATTGGATCCAGAAGATGTGGTACATATACACAATGGAATACTATGCATCATGGAAAGAAGATAAACACATGCAATTTGTAGCGACATGGATGGAATTAGAGGGGATCATACTCAGTGAAATAAGCCAGAAAGAAAGAGAAAAATATCGAATGGTTTCACTTATAACAGGACTATAAGGAAACCAAATAGGAGAGAGACAATCAGCGGGGGTGGGGGGGTGGGGGGTGGAGGGAGGGAAGGAACATCGCACAAAATGGAATAGAAAAGAACACAAGGGACCATGGAGATGGATCACGGGTGAATTGGTGGTGGGCTACCCAAGGGGAATACAAAATGTAAAAGACATAAATAACAATAAAAATATATATTAAAAATAAATAAGTAAATAAATAAATAAATTTACCAGCCCTTGGGGGCCGGCCATTTTCTGTGCCACCGCATGAATGGTATAAGAATTCAATAAAACACACACAACTCCTGAACTACTGGATATATTTTAATGAAATTTTAAATGCATAGAGATTAAAGCTTCTAGACTGAGTACGATCAAAGAAATAGCTCCTAACAGTTCCAAATAAATCCACCATGGCATGAAAAACCGGAGACCAGATGAACATGTATTAATACATGAGCGGCCACATGATACTGCTGACAAAAACACGTACTAATACGTGAGCGGACCACAAAGTGTTAAAAATACTAGCTTTCAGATGTCTGTCTTTCACTTTCCAGCTTTGAATCCTCAAATATGAGGCAATGAAGGATTAGACCACAACAGCAGGACAAAGTGCTACCATTTTTAGGTTTAAAATCCTATATATCTGTAGTCATTTCTTTTTTTTATCTTAGACTAATAATAAGGATTTTAGTAAGTTGTAGTGAACTTGTAAAATTTGAGTATGATTTTATTTTTAATGACACTTTCAAATTCTTGAACTTAAGGGAAATTCTTAGCAAATACATATTCTGAGTTTCTCTTTCACAAAATAATGGAAGAGTAAAACAACATTTTGCACAGTCACCTTACTACCAATTAAGGTGTATTTGTCTTACTTGTAAGATATACATGGTGAGACAGAAGGGAAGGAAGGTGATTACACTTTAAAAATGGTAAATCTCCATTTTAGGTAATTAAATATTGGACTGTCATTGATTTCCTAATCCCTAAGGCATGACATAAAGCTCCCAACAAAGGGATCATCACACTGCTAATTGTTTCTAATCTCTGTAAAATGGAGTGGGGGTCTATTTGTATATTTACAGTGCTTCCCCACATTTTCAATATGCTGTCACTTATTTGGAATCTTATATCAACTATTCACTGAATAAGTGAGATCTTAGATGGGAATTCAGTTATATGAAAACAATGCAGCCTCCCTGTCAGGATTCAAAAAACAAAACAATTTGACCTATCATATCACTGGACAAATAACAGTGACCTCTAACAAGTAAATTCTAAAGATTATTACAACTTTATGTGAAATAGTACAGATTCCAAACAGATCCTAAAGTACTAACTTTTGACTACTAGTCTGTGCTCCTTCTAGTCATACAGATATAAAAGTCCTTCAAATAGTACATGGACAAATAGACAAAACTTGTACAAGAAAAGGTTCATACATCTTTGTAGAGAGCTTTTTACAATAAAAAGATTGGAAAATTTTTAGTAACAGATATTTTAATGTATATTGCCCACTGAAGCAAAGATCGTTGGCCGAAGCAAAGAAAATTGCTTATACGTTTAATAAAGGATTACAGTTCACCATATGTGTTATTAATTAGACTCTAGCAATTAATCTGCTATGACTGTTCAAAGTGAGTATGAAGATTCATAAAAGTTTCACAAATCATTTATCTGTCTTTTCTTGGAAAGTAACTTTTCAATTTTAAATCTAGTATCGTAAGAATAGCATACATTTATTAGTCTAATATTCCAAATAAAAATGACATGTACCTTTAATCATAATACTTACATAACTGGATCAAACATATTTCGAATCTTTAGACACGGTGTCAAACTATTCGGTGGCGAATTTCGTCTATCTAAATGAAATGCTACAAAAAATAAATTAGTTTTACTATATGCCATGTTTCCATTTTGTTAAAAGGTATTAAATCATTCAGTTCATTCAAAAATACTGTGTGCTTTAACTATGAGTCAGACCCCTATATATCAAGGTGAATAAGACAGTCAATCATTGTTTTCACAGAGTTCACAAGTTTAGTGGAGAAGAAAGATGACAAGAGTGTCATCATACAAGAATCATAATTGTGGTAAATACTAAAAAAGAACAGTATAGAAAGCTGCCAAAATTACTTAAAGTTAGTCTGGGAGTATCAGATAAGAATTCACCAAGGAAGTGAAATTTTTGCTGGATCCTAAAGAATAAATAAAAATAGGCAGAGTGAAGAAAGGTGTAAAGAACATTTCAAGAAGTGATGATCTGTACACAGCCCCTGAGATAAAAAAGACTTTATTAGGCTCAAGTAACTAAAAGACAACTATGGTGGCTGGAGTGGGGACAATAGAGAAAACTGAAGAGGAAGATACTAGATTATTCAAGACCATTAAAGTGTTTGGACATTACCATAAAAGCAATAGAAAGCTACTAGAATGTTTTAAGAAGAGGGATAATATGAGATCTGCCTTTTAAAATTATGGATTTTTTAAGATGGACTGCTATGTGAAGAATAGATCAGGTACAAGCAAAAGTGAATGCAAGGAGACTAGTTAGAAGGTTACTTACTTGTCTAAGGACTTATTTGAACATTAAAATCTATTATAACTAATTTATTTAGATTAATGCCATTAAAATGCTTTATCAATACAAAAAAGAGAGGAAATGATAAAAACATGGTTAAGACAGGCTTATAATGAAGAAGAAAATGGAAGAGATATATGAAATAGATTTAACATGACTTGTTTAAAGACTGTACACATGGGAGTAAAGGAGAAGTTAAAAATGACTCCAATGTTGATGCCAAAACCAACTAAGAAGGGATATCATTAATTAGACCAAATACTTGAGGTCAGTTTAGAGTAAGAAGATAAGAGTATCTGTTCTGGGCAGTATGTGCACATGCTGAATTTGTGGTGCCCATCTCCTAGAAGATAAATATACAGCTGGGTATAAAAATCTTAAAACTAGAACAGAATACTATGTTTAAGATGTAAATTTGAGAATTATCAATATAGAAATGATAAATGAAGTCACAGCATTAGATCTTGTAGGGGGATAAGATACAATGAAAAAATGATCAAACTCCAACACATACAGCTCCAGGAAGCTAAGAAATTCTATTATTGGCCTGGGCCAGCAGAGAATGAACTAAAGACTATGAATGCATTCATACTACCTATATTCCTAAACTAGACCCAAGTTTCCATAAAATAGTACATCTGTGAGAAATTATTTCTGGCCAATTCTAGTCAGAAATTAGTACCAAACCGATTTAAGATATATACTTTGCTTCCCTAATTATACTCACTGAGTCAAGTAAAGACACAATAGTTAACGAATCATATATTTCAAAAACCTCAAGAACAAAGTTTGGATCCTTCAAATGATTACTGCTAATTCCAAACACTACATCTGTCAGAAGCATAAATAATTCACCAGCTCTGCTGTAATTAATGTATAATTATTTTTTAATTTTTTTTTTTTTACATACAAGCTGGGGTACAGGCCAGAGGCGTGGGGCGGCAAGAGGGTTCACCAGAGACAGAGTGGGGAGCAGAACAGGCAGATCAGAAGTACACTGCTGAGGGGAGCAGCGGGTGAGGCAGGAGAGGTCTGCCCCACCATGTGGGATTCTCCCTTGCCGGGCGCAGAACTCACGTCGCCGCTGCCGACAGCTCCACAGCGCAGCGCTCAACCGCTGCACCACCGGGGAGGCCCCAACTAATGTATAATTTTTAACTGGTGCTTTAAAATATCTTTAGAGATACTAACTTTAAATAATCATTCAATTTACATTTAACTATCTTTAAGCTAAAAATTCAAAAAGGTCAATTTGTTTTATAATTACTTGGGAAAGATAACAATAAATAACAGTTGCTTGCTATTGTAGTGAATTCAAAGGACTGCTTAATTGCCAACCACCTATCCATGTACCTTTTAATTAAACCACTGCATTAATAAAGTGAGAAATATTAAGCCTATTTATTAATAGGTTAGACTATCTTTTTCCCATAAAACGACCACCAAACCCTTCAGTAGACACCCTTTTATTAGCATAACATCTGTGTTTAGAACTTTAAATGAAAGCAAAACTTTCCGTATTATAATCAATATAAAGTTGTGTGTTTATCACTCTTGCAAGCTTTCCTTTCTTAAGTAAACAGCCTGAAGTTTTAAATCCTACAATTCACACAGCATTCAATTAAACTCAAAGTAAATCATACCAATACTAATTTGTAAGAACAACATGGAGTAGCTAGGAAAAGAAATTATCTTTATATTCATCTTGAAAAATCTTACATCAAAAAAGGTAAGACAACTATGCAAATAAAAAAATTCACATAAACACAATAATGACCTTTCCTAGAACTTCTAGTGCATATATGAGCGCCAACTGCTAGCTCTATGAAAAAATTAGGCTAAAACTCCAAATCCATTACATTCAAGTACTAAGGTAATTAGATCTGATTGGCTTTGGAACTTTTTGTTTCATTGGACCCTTCTATATGAATCCTTTAAAGCAAAAAAATCTATTTTTTTAGTATCACCTTTGGCAACATGGAAACTTCATTTTAGTACCATTATCATAAAAGCTCCCTGAAAATAATAGAGAAAAAAGGGAATGACTGGATTTCACTGCAATTTCAAAACAATTTACTTACTTTTATCTATATTCTTAGCAAATACTGATCATGTACTTCTGCAAACAAAAGAATTTCATATTCACAATTTTCTGATATATTTTTTCTACTTTTATATGGAATAACAGTTCTAATTCCCTAAGCTTTGATATTATAATCAATATCAGACTATGTAATAGCAAATGATTCTGCAAAATTTTATTTACAATTTCAGATTCCATAAATATTTAAGAAAAACTTTACAGAACCATGCAATATTACAAGAAATACCTAGCTTCTACAGGTGGCTTCACTAAAGATCAAAAATAAATGTGATGTTACCAGAAAAACTGCAGAACAAGAGATATTTGCAGAAAAGTAGAGCTAAACATTTAGGACGGGTCAAAACATCATGAACTCAAAAGAAAAAAACAGAAGGTAAACTTTCAAAACAAGTAACATCATATTCTTGGAACTGGATCTGAGGCTTTTTAAAAATGTTTTCTTTAGCAAAAGGAGCCACCACCACCACCACCACTGTAGGATAAAAGGCAAAAGTAAATGATATACAAAAAAAGGTGTATTGATCAAAATAAAAATATCAAATTTTCATTAGCTTTCTACTATTCTACTCTAATAACTTAAGATGGTTTTATTAGAACCTCCTGTAACATTCCATAATATTATTAGGGAAATTGCAGATATCCTCACTGGGTAAAAAAGCAAAACATCATTACCTGGCCTAAAAAAGATCAATTAGCTTAAATAGTACTCTCACTTTTCATAAAAAGATATAAATTATGTTTAATAAGTTACTGACACTGACAGCCTAATAACTATGCCAAAATATCAAGATTTGTATACGTATATAAAATTCTAAAAACATTATTTTTAAATGTCTCTCTTGTTAATATTTCTTTCTTTCCCTTTAGATGTACATTCATCTTCCAAGCACTATTCTAGTCACTAGAAACAAAAAACAAGTAAAGCAAACAGAGAGTAAAATGCATACTATACATGTTATAAATATTACATATGGACACTGTATCTTACAATATATAATTATATATCGCATAGTGCATAATAAAATAGTGTAATTCATTTACTATATAAGTACTATACAGTATATATAAACATATAAATACATATACACACACAAAGTAAGGCTATACTTTTAAAGACAGCAAAAAAAGCAAAGTGAAATAATGTAAATATAAATCATCAAATGTTCCTTTGGAGTTTGGTGTCACAATCTTAATTTTAACTTTCCCATCTCGAAAATAATGCATGAGAATACATGTTTTATTAGTAAATAGTTGTGTCAATTACTGGAGAGATTATTTTTTATACAATACTGCCCATCAGAACATACAATCAACAAACAAAATGGGTAAAACCCAGTAAGAAAAATGATGATGATGGTGGTGTTAGTCATTATTTTATACTGTATTTACTAAGTGCTGTGTATAGAGAGGTACTAGGTACTATTTCAAGACCTTTATTTATAATCCTAACTTAATCTTCCCAATAGCAATATGAGGCAGTTCTTATGAACCTCACTTTACACATTTTTGAACCTCATTTTAAAAAATGAAGAATCAGACTTTAGGCAATTGCCTATCATAGAACCCTTTTCTATACAAAAGACTTCAAAGACAGTAACATGGTCTAGTAATTGGGAAAAGCCTTTGAGCTGGAGTTAGTGATTACTGATATCCCCTCAGCATATAAAATAGTCTCCTGAATAGTAGTGGCTCTCTCTCTCTCTCTTATAGTTTTGGTTCCCTAACAAAATTAGAGCACCAAAAGTAAAGTGTCAGGCAGCTTTACAGTATGAAGAAAATAAAAAATAACTAAGATACTTTATGATAAAAAGTAATACCTAATTTTATTATTTTGAACATTTAAAAATAATGGTACATGAAAGAAGTACAGTTAATATTCGTAATACTGTATACATTTGAGGGAAAGGGTTTAGGATTTTAAAGTAGCTCAAATATTTTTTTAAAGGAAAAGAAAAAAAGAAAAATTCAAGAATAGATCCTTTAACTCCTATGAGAAAGCGACAACAAAAAAATAAAATTAAGCATATTATGAGAAACATATCACTAAATAACAAAATAGTCGAAAACATAAGGACAGGCAAAGAGAAACCAATTAAGTATAAATGAAGAGAATATTGAATCAAAACAGAATATTTGATCAAATTATTTGATCAAATAAATAGGGAACAAAAAAAGGAATCCAAAAATATATTGCAATATATATGAGAATAGTATATATGACAAGGTGGGATTTCAATTCAAATCATGGAAGAAAAAGTTAGGCTCCTATAATGCACACTGTACAAAAACAAATTCCAGCTGAATTAAAAACTCAAATGCAAAAAATGAAACAATAAAAACCTTAGAAGAAAATCTAGGCAACAATATGTATATCCTAGAGATGAAGAATACCTTAACCCAGCATGGAAACCCAGAAGCTACTGGGGAAAAAATAGACACATTAGTTTACATAAACGGTTACTTGTCTGAATGGTCAAACATAGACTCACAAAAGCAATAGATTTAAGAGAAAAAAATACATGCTATAGAAATACTACATTAAAAAAGTAATATGAAAAAGTCTCACAGAGAAAGATACGTACTGTATGTCACTTTTATGTGGAATCTAAAAGTCAAACTTGCAAAATAAAAAAATAAATAAAAAGATGGTGGTTACCAGGGGATGGAGTTGGAGGAATAAAGCTTGTAGTGGGTAGTAAACAGGCCATCTATGTACAGTATAATGAATTATAGACAATGATGTCTCATACTTACACAATGTGATAAACCACTGCAACAGTATTACAATATATAAAGTATCAAAGATAACACACCATAAATTCAGCTATTTCAAATAAACTCAATTAAAAAGGTAATATCTGTAATACAGAAGAGTTTTATACTATCTTTTTTATCTTATATAATATTTTATAAGAACAAAATTTTTTAATAAATTGCTAAAAAAAATACATTACCCAACAGAAAGATGGACAAGGAATATAGGTAATTCACAGAAAGAAAATCCAAAACAAAGATTAAAAGAAACTCAACTCACTGCTAGTCCTGAAACACAACGCTAACTAACCATGAAATTTCATTTTGCAACCCTTAGGACACACACACACAAAAACCAAGTGAGGAACAAGTAACAACTAATAGAGGTTAGGTATATAAGGTAACCTGTCATCAACCCTCCTACATATACATATATGATTTTGTGACTATGTAAGCAGTGAGAAAAATAAGGAAAGTTACCCATGTAAATTACTTAGAATGGGGGATGTGCAGGTGAAAAGATCTCTGAAAGAATAAGGCAGGTAAGCAAAAATTGGAAAAAGGAGCAGTTAAAGAAGGAACCAGTTGTGATTCTACTTATATAGGTTTTATATTATATACAAAAACCACAATTGAGTCTTATTTGCATAAGAAACTGGGGGAACGAAAAGATTTAAAGCTGCTTTGCTAAGTGTAAAGGAAAAAAGAAATTGAAGTAATATACCTAGTACTCTATTACAGTAAAAACAAAATATCTGATAATAGCAAGGAGAAAAGTGAGTATTTTGCTTAAGAAACAGAAAACAAACTCATGACTTTTCTGACAACCCAATATAAGCAACTAATACCGATTCCTTCTACGGAGTGGAACTGGAACGAAAG
The DNA here is from genome assembly GCA_004024925.1 of Scalopus aquaticus. Classification (NCBI taxonomy): domain Eukaryota; kingdom Metazoa; phylum Chordata; class Mammalia; order Eulipotyphla; family Talpidae; genus Scalopus; species Scalopus aquaticus. The sequence goes on from PVIJ01006025.1 coordinate 93,046, forward strand.
CTTTGCCATCATACATCTTTCAATTGGACTAGTTCACTTAAACATGATTATTGTGATTCTAAAATTTAGAAGAAAATTTGTGATTTTTGTTGTTTAAAAATACATACCTTGACCTTGCCATACTTTAGAAGGTATTACTAATATTTTGTCACATGATGCAGAAGGCTGGATCCACCGCCAAACAAGAAAATCTGTACCACCTATTCTCCGAGTTTCTGTGCGAACTCTAGATTCATTAGCAGCAAGGAAGTCAACAGCTCTATCCCAGACTTTCTTCATTTTTTTCCTATTATGTGAACAAAATGACATATTTCTGTCACCACGGCTTGTCATCCTTTTCAAATATGAGTAACTGGAAGTAGTGGTTACCTTTGACTCTGGCTGTTATCACTGCTTATGGAGTTTTTTTGAAGAAGATTTAGATACCTAAACCTCACCTGAGATTTACTACATTTCCATCTCAGAGATGGAACTTGAGCAGCAGTATTTGCCACCTCCCTGGCCCAAGCTCCACTAGTGATTCTGATATGTTGCTAGCTTAAGAATGCTCTTTTAAGCTATAGCATCATCTTTTATTTTTAGGAAGTTACTATTTAGTTCATTTAAAAAGTTTTGTTGACAAAAAAAAAGTATTTAAACAATGTCAGTAAAAAACCTGTCTCCGTATCGGTATCAACACAAAATTAAAGGAAGTATCAATAAAATGGAGATTGACAACAATGAATCAAAACTGCATAGGAATGAGAATGATTTAGAAAATCTAATTGTATGTCACTCAAAAACCAAGAGGATAATAGAGTATTTTAGAAAGAAAGGCAGCTTAAAGTACAAATATAAAGCCTTTATTATAAAAAAAAAAGATCTAGTTGAAAAGGGTTACAACTCTCAACCTATTTTTCACAATTGCAGAAGACGCCTACATTCTGATTAACTCCAACTCATAATGCTTTAAGTATACCTGTCATGAGGCTGTATTAAGGAATCGCGCACATGTGGAATAGGCATGTAGGGCTGTAAATCTTTATTTTCCTGGCAAGCTTCATTGTGACTTCGTAAAACATCTGAAAATAAACCACACAAATTTACAAATGAATCACTCACTGGGCATGATGCTGCGGTATATATACTACTTGAGAAACAGGTTAGATTTTTTACAAATACTATACCTATAATTTTTACCACCATATCATACATCTGTCTCGTTTCTTCTTCCTCTTTTGTCCAGCGATATTTCATGTAACGCAGAACAACACAAACCATCACCACACCTGCAATATTTATATATTCTGTGTTACCTGAAGTTAATGGGCAGCCAGTTGCTAAATCTGAGTATTAACAAATAAAACAATTATAAATTCAATAACAAAAGTTGTTTTTTGCAGTGACTATTTTAATTGCCACAACAGAATCATAGAATGAGTCTTCAAAACAATGTTGATACAGCTACATAATTTAAACTAGGTAGCAAAAATAAATTATCAAACACTTTCTAGAGTTTCATTTAATCTCTCTAAAATAAACCATTTCTTCCAGTTATGCACATTATTTATATAAAAAAACTTTATTTACTATTACACCTTGGTAAAGAGTTTTAGATATGATTTATAATAGCAACTATCACATAATTCTCATCCCTGGCATTTACTAAAACAGAGACACAAAAATTCTAGACTAAATGTATCATCTTTCTCACCCTAACGACTTACCTAAACATAACAATAATAACCTGTGGGTAACAGTAATAAAAGCACGACGAAAACGACACCAGAAAGACATCTGTGGTCTTGTGGACTGTAAAAACTGTACATGAGTTATATTTGTCAATTCTTCCTCAGGGCCATTACCGACACACCTATTGGAAAATGAAGGAGAACTGAGAGTCAAAATCACATCTTATAATACAAAATGGTCAAAGTGGAAAGAAATCAAGTCCTTTACCTTATTCCAACATCTTTTCCATTTTCCAAAATCCACTGCAATGAAGTGTTAAATATATCTTTATATTCAGGACCTAAACCCTAATAAGAAAAATAGACAAAATAATTAGCTGTTCTTCATCCACATTCATATGACTCTTTGTTTAAATTGTCCTATATGTAAACTTTACATAACAGATTAAACTATGTAACATAAACATAAAAGTATACTATTAATTACAGAAAAAAATAAAAGATGAAAATGAAGAAAGGTGCCATTTACCCACTACCCTAAGATAAACACTGTTAATATTTTGGCAGTGTTTTCTTTTCAGTTTTTATCAGTTTTATATCTCTAGAGATGGGGATTCTTATTGTCATAGCTTGTTTTTCAACTATCATCATGGTAAGAGTGACCTAGTCACATCTTGCCCCCAATTATTCCACCCACTATTTTTGTTTTAGATTTATTTATGCATACAAGAACTGGGGTGTAGGCCAGAGATGCAGGGGCGGGGAGAGTGAGATGATTCACCAGAAACAGAGTAGAGAGCAGAACAGGGGGATCTACTGAAATACACAGCTGAGGGGAGCATCAGGTGAGACAGGAGGAGGTCTGCAGGGCCATTTGGGTCAGTGGCTAGTGATCAAACTTGGCGCAGTGGCTGGCAATAACTTGACAGTGCTGAGACTTTAACCCCTGCACTACCAGGGAGGCCCAATGCAAAAGAGTTATGAACCAAATAGTTTTTAAGAACTGCTGAGCACTGATTGAATATGTATTTTTTTTAAATCAAAATAACAGAAGTAGGGCCTCATGGTGGCCTAGGGGTTAAGTCTCAGCACTATCACCTCTATGGCTTGAGTTTGATGAAATTCTAAAAATAAGAATTAGAAGTCTTTAAAAATCCTCTCTAAAAATAATTTTGTAAATAGATAATACATTTTATCAAGATTCTTTAAAGACATTGGAAATTACAAAGTTTTCATTTGATCTGTACAATTTACTTCCAAATATGAAACTGGCAAGTTATTTTAATATATAATATTTGTATATGTGAAAAGCTTTCATGAAGCAGAATCAATCTCTTTTTTTTTTTTAAGATTTATTTTATTTTTGAAGACAAGTGGGGTTCAGGCCAGAGGTGTGGGGTGGTGAGAGGGTTCACCAGAGACAGAGAGGGGAGCAGAACAGGCTGCTGAGGAGATCAATGGGCGAGGCAGGAAAGGTCTGCCGCGCCATGTGGGAATCTCCCCAGCCGGGCATCAAACTCGCTCCACAGCTGCCGACAGCTCCACAGTGCTGCACTTAACCCGTTGCGCCACCAGGGAGGCCCCTCATGAAGCAGAAACAATCTTGCTAGGTATTATGTAACTAAAAACACAAGTTTTCCATTGGCTTTTATTTAAAACAACAAGCAAAAAAAAAAAAAAAAACCATGATTACTCATTTGAGCACTATTTGTAAAAATCAAAAAACATATAGCCAATGCACACATTAAAAATATAGGCAACAACAAATGCTGGAAAGGATGTGGAGAAAAAGGAACTCTTCTACACTGCTGGTGGGAATGTGAACTGGTCCAACCACTATGGAAAGCTGTATGGCGAGTCCTCAAACTGCTCAACATGGAGCTCCCATACGACCCAACAATACCACTTTTGGGAATTTACCCAAAGGACACAAAAACACTAATCCGAAAGGATACATGCACCCCTATGTTCATCGCGGCACTGTTCACAATAGCAAAGATATGGAAGCAACCCAGATGTCCAAAAGTAGATGATTGGATCAAGAAGATGTGGTACATATACACAATGGAATACTATTCAGCATTCAAAGAAGATAAAC